>JAWDGP010004098.1:700000-740000 GCA_033675545.1 Elysia crispata | reverse complement strand
GGGACTATGCAGGAAATTAAAGGACGTTTACGAAAAGTACCATTGGAAATCATGATTGGTGGGGTTAATGAACCTTAAACTTAATGTGTACATCGATAAGTATTCTATTCCTTTGTGTGCTTCTAATTAATGACCTCTCTGAATGATTTTTCTTCTAACATCAATTCTGTCGTATATCAAAGTTAACTCATAATATATATTAACGCTGAATATATTCACAACCATTCAAACTACGAAAATCGATATTTTAAGTTTAACTCTTACTTTACCTGAGCGTTTGTGAAATAAACGACGGATTATGACAGAAACCTAAGTATCATTTAACTCACCTTCTTTTCATCCCTCTTCGGAAGTAAACAACGGGTTGAATTTCGCATTGTTACAGACTCACCAAACTCTACCAAAGAAACTCACTCTAGCAGTCGTGGTAGAATCAATACGAAGAGCGTTACACAATTCACTGAGACAAGTTTCTCCCTTCTTCTCCTATTCTCTCCTAAACGAAATAAAAAGATCGATACATTCTTACCATTTCAATTTTCTCGAAACATCTGTTATACTTTGGTTAAATAGCAGGACTTTAATGCGTTTACTGCTTTGCTTACAACTTCTGTTTTTCTCCTTTGAAAAACAAAACCAAAACAATACATGCACAATACTTTGTGTAGTTTCAGTGTTCCTCTCCCCCCCTTAGCACTGATCGTATTGGTCATTCTAGCGGTTTCCGAGGCCGCCATCTTTCTCCCCAGTC
Source organism: Elysia crispata (assembly GCA_033675545.1). Lineage (NCBI taxonomy): Eukaryota > Metazoa > Mollusca > Gastropoda > Plakobranchidae > Elysia > Elysia crispata. The sequence continues at coordinate 739,249 of JAWDGP010004098.1, read as the reverse complement.
TCGCACAGCCAATCAGCTGTGAGTATCGATCCTCTTGAATTTCATGTGGAACTGGCTCTGCTCTCCAGAAAGGTGAAGAGGGAAGAAATGAAGGAAAGAAGCGAGAAAGATTTAATGCTATACCACTGCATTTATCTTTTTTTATTATTATTTGTTGGCATGGTTTGTTGAGTCAGAGCTGGATAGTAACAGCTAAGAACTTTTTTTTCTTTATTTGTGGACTTAAAAGATTTAGAACTTGAGATATATATAATTATATATATATATATGTATATAATATTATATATATATGTGTGTGTGTGTGGGTGTCAGCTGGTGATTTTTACATAAAAGAATACAAAAGATAACATTAGTGTTGATTCATCTTTATTTGTATTATTTCATTGTCGATATTATTATGATCAATATAATGCCATATGATAACAAGAGTTTTTTTTTTCAATGCAATATTCGTTCATTTTTTTTCCGTCTTAACTACGATTAGCATCAACGTCGATTCTTGATGGCGTCATGGGGAAAATAGAATTTAGAACTGCGGCAGAAAGTGTTAGGGGAATAAGAAAAAAGGATTATATGGGAACAGAGAGAAAAGTGGGCGGCGCGAGTGGAAAGTGTGGGAAGTGTGTGTGTGTGGGGGGAGGGGGGGGGGAGGGGGGGGCGGAGAGTGGAAAGAAGGAATGGGATGAATAAGTGGAGAATTTGACGGGGGTGGGGAGAGGGGAAGAAGTAGGACATGAAAATACTGAGGATTAAATTTCCAGGAAAAAGGCTCTTTTGTTAGTTTTACGTACTCTAAACTTTTCGATTAGTCTTATAAAATTATGAATGGGCGATTAGCTTTTTTAATGACCACAAATATAAGTCTTGCATTCTTAAAATCTGGACTCTTCAGAATTTTTTTTTCTTATGTTCATGCTTGTTGGGTTTTTTTTTTTGTTTTGTTTTGTTTTGTTTTTGTGGTTTATTTAATTGTCTTTTCCTATTCAGAAAATTACTTTCATTGTGTTATACAATCAAAATAACACTCGGAAAGACTCTGAAAGTGAGTGATTCAGAGCTGATTCGTTTACAATTATTGATCAGCACAAACCATTTGAACCAACGAGATGTGTTTCTATCATGACAATGGGAAACAAAGCATCTAAAACAAGTCCAACACATCACATTTAAAGAACATTTCACGTATCTAGATCTTAATCTAATTACCATATTATTTTTCATGGTCGTTTTTTTCACCGCGTTAAATTTATCGATATGGTCGTTTGATTAAATATCAAAGTGGCTTTAGATTTAGACCTGCTTAATTATTAAGAATATTAGCTAAAAGCATACGTCAACGATACCGTAAGACAGTCTTTGATGTCCTACTTTTTTGTGCATGAGAGACGATTCAAGATAGAGCGGAAAGTGCGTCAATGTAAATAAATACCTGCTGAATAAGTATAGTGTTTAAGAAAACTATCATAGTCGATTACTGTGGATAAAGTTTCATATTAAATGTCTCATGCGTTTAACGGTATCTATATCTGGAATGTCTGGAAGGAACATGACTGGATAGGTTGGAGGTTAATTCTTGTGAATCTTTTACGTCAAAGTGTTAAATGATAAGCTTATGTAACTCCTTTGTTTTACTAAAAAAAAAAAAAAAAGAGTAAAGGTAAAAGTAGTTTGCGCAAGAGCAAGTCTCTTCAAATGTAAAAGAGTTATCTCTTTCGTTTAAAGGTTAGCTTATTTTAATGCTATGATTAGTCAAAATTTACAAATATTTTCCCCTAACATTTTTTTTTTCCATTAGAGCAGAAATTTACGTGATTTTTTTTTTTTTTTGACTTTTTTTTTTGTGTGTGTGTAACAGATACATGTTTTGATGCTCTAAACAGTAGGTGCTGTGCTCAAATCCTGGCTCTGACAAGTGCGAGGCTGAAGAAATGTTTACAAAGTATGCGGCTATAGACAGTCCGCTATATACAATAATAAGCTGTCCCTAAAAGTTTTCCTATATGAGTTACCATTTTGTCGAGACTCCTTTTGCGAAGCATTTTCCTCACTCTAATGGGAAAGGACTATTTAACAAAGCCCATGTTCGCCGAGCATTCATTTTCAGATTAAAATGTGTGCTTTTTCGATATTAATTTTGATTTGTTTGTCGCAATAAGACAATCCTAGATCTGCGTTCACACAGAAAATTTAGTTGTTCGCGCTATACAACTTCGCTGTTCAGTGGAGTGCAGGAACAGTGGAGTGTAGGAACAGTGGAGTGCAGGAACAGTGGAGTGTAGGAACAGTGGAGTGTAGGAACAGTGGAGTGTAGGAACAGTGGAGTGCAGGAACAGTGGAGTGTAGGAACAGTGGAGTGTAGGAACAGTGGAGTGCAGGAACAGTGGAGTGCAGGAACAGTGGAGTGTAGGAACAGTGGAGTGCAGGAACAGTGGAGTGCAGGAACAGTGGAGTGTAGGAACAGTGGAGTGTAGGAACAGTGGAGTGCAGGAACAGTGGAGTGTAGGAACAGTGGAGTGCAGGAACAGTGGAGTGCAGGAACAGTGGAATTTAGGAACAGTGGAGTGCAGGAACAGTGGAATTTAGGAACAGTGGAGTGCAGGAACAGTGGAATTTAGGAACAGTGGAGTGTAGGAACAGTGGAGTGTAGGAACAGTGGAGTGTAGGAACAGTGGAGTGCAGGAACAGTGGAGTGTAGGAACAGTGGAGTGCAGGAACAGTGGAGTGCAGGAACAGTGGAATGCAGGAACAGTGGAATGCAGTTTGAGCGCAAAGAAAGGATCGTTCGTCTTTTCCTGCATCTTAGCAGTGGGTGTGAACGCGCGATTTTGCAAGAATAATTTAAAAAAACGAAATAAATGGCAAAGAACACATTAAAAAGGTTTTCGTTTTAGAGATAAAAACAGCCCGCCGTAAGATCTCTTCATGTCTGTTTTTTATGTAAATCATGTTTTGATATTGGACCGCTACACGTTTCAATTGTCTGTGTATACGAATGTAGATGCTCAACGGCTGTTCATTAATCGCCCACAAATTAACGTCAACGGCTACAAAAAATATTAATATCAATTCTCTCACATTTTGAACGTAATTTTTCAACCTATGACGTACTGTATATCTTAGCTCGTGGAAAGAGCCAATTAATTCAAAAGCGCTGTGATTTACAAGTTTGGAGTAAGAGTGTACTGTTACATAGAAACTTCCGTAGGCAACAATGATTAGTACATCCGTTACACAAAAACTTGGCCAAGCGGTTAGATCAGGTGTTAATTTCCAGTCACAAGATAACAAGTCAAGTAACACGATGTGACTCAATCCTTTTCCAGTGCCGATTTTTTTTCAAATACACTGATGTGTTCAAATAATAACTTTCATACGGGGTTCTTAGATTTTTTTCTCATTTTTTTTTTAAATCTTAATGTTAATTATTAAAAATGTTTTGCTATCATTTTGCCTCTTTAAGTTCGAGCTGAAGATCTCGTTGATGGAACAATGTAATAAAAATCTAAATGTACATGAATGTATAACTTTATCTTCCTCAAAATCATCATCATCATCATCATTATCATGATCTTCACTAATGATCATCATCACTTTGGCTCATAAGCATTGATTTGAAGCTTCTCTCTCTCTCTCTCTCTCTCTCTCTCTCTCTCTCTCTCTCTCTCTCTCTCTCTCTCTCTCTCTCTCTCTCTCTCTCTCTCTCTCTCTCTCTCTCTCTCCCTCTCTCTCTATATATATTACGTATATATATATATATATATATATATATATATATATTTATATTATATATACAGGGTAGCTTCATCATCATTATCGCTCTCTTCACTAATCGCTATTCAATATCGTCATTAATTCTCATCTTGCACATTATTATTCATCATCCTTATTAATATTAATCATATATATATATATATATATATATAGAAAACGCATTCTAGTCATTAACCACCATCATCACAATCATTATTATCATCATTATCATCATCATCATCCTCATTACGATAAACATGATGTAAATCTTTACTTAACGAATCACTAGGTTTTGCAGCACCAGCGCTACCACCGTCACAGCTATCAGCTTTAATAGAAACGAAGCTCTTATAATTAATATCATTATCGATATCATCATTAAAACCATTAAATCCATACGTGAATAGTTATTTTCATCATTTCCATCATTCCTAATCCACGCAACTATCACCATAAGTACGTTGAAGCCAATATCATCCTCATGTCGATATATATTCCAAAACCACAATGACAGTACCAATGTTATTATCATTGTTATCTTTATTGTTAATTCCACCTACTTCTATCGTTGTTGTTGTTGTTATTGTAGTTGTTTTTGTTGATCTTATTATAATTGTTATTTTATTATTATTGTTATTATTATTATTATTATTATTATTATTATTATTATTATTATTATTATTATTATTATTATTATTATTATTATTATTATTATTATTATTATCATTATTATTATTATTATCATCATCATCATCATCATCATCATCATCATTATTGCTGTTCTTGTTATTTTTTGTTGTTGTTTTTTTTTCATGTAGTTCATAAAAGTAGTAGTAAAAGTTGCATTTTGGTAGGAAATGAGTATAATTTAAAATGGTAGTAGTAGTAGTAGTAGTAGTAGTAGTAGTAGTAGTAGTAGTAGTAGTAGTAGTAGTAGTAGTAGTAATAGTAGTAGTAGTAACAGTAGTAGTAGCAGTAGCAGTAGCAGTAGCAGTAATAGGAGTAGTAGTAGTAGTAGTAGTAGTAGTAGTAGTAGTAGTAGTAGTAGTAGTAGTAGTAGTAGTAGTAGTAGTAGTAGTAGTAGTAGTAGTAGTAGTAGTAGTAGTAGTAGTAGTAGTAGTAGTAATAGTTGTAATAGTAGTTGTAGGAGGAGGAGGAGGAGGAGGAGGAGCAATAAAAGAAGTAAAATTTCTTTTACGTTATCATTTTTTAAAAACCATTGCTGTCTTTATTACTTATACAATTTATTCGTTAAGGTACAGGAGATCGAACCCGCAGGAACTGGATTCAGGTACCGATGCGCTATTGTATGATTTACTCTGTTCCACATCCATTGTGATGATTATATAAAAGAAACATGTTCAACTAATGGAAGTCGTAGGTCTCTTGGGAATAACGTCAATGGATATATTATAGCTTTGTTGATAAGTCACGTTTTGAATTAAACAAAAATAATAATAATAATTCATGTTGCACATTCATAATAGGCTCCAAGGTTGGTCACTTTACTAACAAATTATAGCACTTCGTTATAACTAGGCATGTGAGCTCTATTATTACTTTCTTCATCGGGCTTTGCAAAAGACTTGAAAGAAATTGCAGTCCCAAGGATCATTCTTATATCAGATTAAAGGCTAAATTAATATTAAATTAGTTTTTCTCACGTCTAGATACTCAAAATATGCGCCCTGTATCTATTTTTTACACTAATAAACTATTCCATAGTTGTGATACGTTATAACTGTTTCAAAACCGAGGTTTAATTTATAGAACATGGCAAATAGGATAAGCCTATATATTGGATTAATCATGAGCGTAAATCACAACACAGCTTAAATATTGTCACGATTTCAATATTTTTGACGGAAATTTATTTTTGCAGTTTTCCTTGACTATAATCTGCTTATGTTATTCACAATGCGGTTCTAAATAAAGACTCGGTATACAGTTATAGATTTAGATTATACATAAAACGGAAAGGTTAGCAGAAATTGCTATCTTATCCGTATCAATAACAGTGTACTCATTGAAATAGTTTCCATACAAGTGCAATGCCATTTAGAACGTTGCACCCATGGAAGTATGTAGAGATCTAATCATACCATTTGGAGGTAATTGCTCTTTAACAAGCCGTCTAAATTTAAAAGGAGAATAGTATAATATACAATTATCCCTCCTTGGAAACCTCTGCTTAGACATGGCTTTACAACAGCATAATGACAAGACTGGCAATATGATTTCAAATTTTATTTATATATCATAACAACCAAGGTTTCTTATCGAGATAAGCAAATCAACCCATTGTAATTACAGGATTCCATGGATGAAATATTATGTAAGAAGTTTCTCGCAATATAAGCGTCTCCTTCCCTAAAAATCTAAGTATTTTCTGAGTCGTTCTGGCTGATATTGTGATTCGTCAATCTGTGCATTTTTTTCCCATTCAATGTAATCAATTGTGCAATGACAGAATGCATGACATAACTTCAAAAGTCCAAGAATAGACTGGAAAAGAACATTGATTTTGAAATGGTGAATTCCGATTTTCACCAAAAGTTCAATTGCAGCATACGACAAGAGTTTTTTTCCCTTATGTACAGAGCTAAATCGATCTATCAACTACAAAACGGCATAATACCAGTTTACACCTATTCGAAAGTATTTAAAATATTATTATAATGGAAAAAACGAAAGAATAAGAAGAAAGCTAAAAATGAAGGCATGGCAGAGCGGATAAAAACATTAAAAGGGGAAGAGAGACAGAGAGAGAGACAGAGAGAGAGAGAGAGAGAGAGAGTGAATGAGTGAGGAGAGAAGAGAAAGAGAGAGAGTGAATAAGTGAGGGAAGAAGATATATATATATATATATATATATATATATATTCAGAGAGAGAGAGAGAGAGAGAGAGAGAGAGAGAGAGAGAGAGAGAGAGAGGGAGGTGTCAGTTGAAGCAAGGAAGTGGCAATCAGACATAGGCTGCGCTTTGACAGCGACGATTCAACGGAATAAAACACCACTTAATTGAGGTAATTCTTCCCCGTCTAACTAGAACTCACCAGTAGTAAAAAAAAAAAAAGAAATGTTACGCAAGGCAGTTCTATTACGATTGAACGCCTGCATTCTGTTCTCTATCTTATTATAACAGAGTTATAGAGGCTGGGACAGACAAAGCTAGATCTAAGGATCTAAAGATACAAGTAATTGATAAAGAAGATGACTGCCTGGTTTTGTCTTGGCGAGGCGTGGGTGTTTAACAGAGATCGTGCGAGTTTGAACCCTTTTCTTACTATTATACCCTGTTTGTCGGCCTCGAGGGAAATCTGGATATAATTATAATTGCTTTTGCTGTGCTCTATTTTAGCAGAGAAAGGTCCTGACCATCTCTCGTAATACAATGAACACCAATTCCTTTAATTAAATATCATGTCTTCCTTTTATTTATTTATCTTTTTTTTTTCAGTTGCCCCTCATAAATCAAAATCTTTCAGACAAAAGACGATGGTAAAATGTACGAAGCTTGCTATGTTGCAAAAGGTATTGAGCTCTTTTGTCATCCAAAATGGCGGCGCGGCTGGTCGCGATGCGTTGCTAAAGGGTAAGCTTTATCTGAGTTTCATTGGATAATTTTAAGTTGGTAGGAAGTGTCCGACGAGACTGCAAGTAATGTTTTAACCAGATCTGCTAACTTTACCTGCACTTTCTTCAATCTCTCATTCTATGTGTGTGTGTGTGTGTGTGTGCCTCTCTCTCTCTCTCTTCCTCTCTTTCTCTTTCCTTTCTCTCCCTCTATCGATCTCTCTCTTTCACATTTTCGTTCTCGCTCTCATCCACACCTCCCTTTTCCTCTGTTTTCTTTCTCTTTTTTTTCCTTTTCCTCTTTGCCTTTTTCTCTTTAATACACTTTTATCATTAGTCTTTTCTTTTTGCATCTTTCTTTACGCCTAAGAATGTCTGTCTTCCTATCTTCATGTCTTCCTGTCTCTGTCTCTATCTATCTATCTATCTATCTATCTATCTATCTATCTATCTGTCTATCTATCTATCCATCTGTCTATCTCTATCAATCTACCTCTGGAAGGTAGAAGATGATATATCTGTCTCCGTTTAATACTTTTCTTCATACACACCGCCATTTTTTCTTCCCCATCCTTCTCGAAGCGTCGGTATTTTTGGGACTGCTCCGTGTAAATTATTCATCGGGCAAATAATCCAAATTTCCGGGAGTCGATGGAACGTCAACAAGAGGTGATTATTTCTCAGTCCACATACTCGACAGATCTTGCGGATTCTCCCGGCATCAAGAGCACAAACATGGGACACCCGACCGTTGCCGGAAACTTCTTGTCCGAATCTTTTCGGAGGGTGGAGGGCAAGGGAAGAGAGAGGGGTGTCGAGGATTTTTGGGGGGTTGGGGGGGGGGGAGTAAGTGTTGCGGAACAGTGTTTATGAAGTGGCAGACAGGGGATACAGAGAGGAGAAGGAGGGTGGGAAAGGGGAGAGGGTGGGAGGTCAACTCTATGGAACCATCAGTGGAGATGGGATGAGAGACAGATACTTACGAGACCCTGACAATCACAAATATTGGGTTGCGTGCTTAACAAGCGCTTGTCGGGCTGGCCTCCAGGGTTCTTCTGGCTAGAGCCCTGAGGCTGTTGGAAACAGAAAGATATATATATATATGAGGAGCCACCGGCAGATAGAAAGCAAAGATGAGGAGGGAAATGTACCCGGAGCACCATGTAACCCAATTTTTATGTATCTAAGATACTAACAGTTTAATCCGGCTTGGAATGATCAAGTTTCGAAAATGTTTCGCTTCCGTGCTTGAATTTGACTTTCCTTATACTTCTTGGTATTTTTTTAGTGAAGGTTACCCCCGTTTCAGCTGTAAAACAAATCTTTCACAAATTATTTTTCCGTATACTTCTTCACCTGTATCATTTGCTTCTTTTCTCTTCTTATTTCATCTCTCTTTCACAACCTATGCCAAAAAATAAATATCAAAGCAGCTTTTATCTTCATATTTGAACAACTAAGTGCTTACTATGTCTGATGTGATTTTCTTTATAAGGTATATTTTCTTCCAGCAAAATTTATAAACTAGTGAAAAATCTAATCTTGGCTTTATGGTGGTCTTTTTCTTCTCTATATACATTTCTATTTTTTCATTAAATTATTATGTAAGTTGATTCGCTCAGGATTTGGGATTTCTGTTTTTCAGCATGAATGAAATACATAGACTTTCCATTTTGTATGAATATAGGGGTGCAGAAAAAGTACCCTAATTTGGCTAAAAGCAAGTAGGGGAAACACTTGCTCCCTCTCGCTTTAACCAAACATCCCAATTCAATTTGCCGTGACTTGTCTAGATTTGCTGAGTTCGGTTAAGTCACGGCTCACTCTGATTTTGCTTTCAGTGTAAAGAGAATTTTCTTCCTTTTTTTTTTGTGTGTATTTTAGTCTCTCTGTTTCGCAGCCTCTGATTCTTTCTCTCATTCTCCACATCACACACAACAGAAAAAAAATACGCAAAATCTCATTTTATCTTCTTATTTAACGATGTTTCTTATCAATTTATCTTTATAATTTTTTCTCCTTTTCTTTTTTATTTCTCAGTCCCCTTTCTCTCTCTCTCTCTCTCTCTCTCTCTCTCTCTCTCTCTCTCTCTCTCTCTCTCTCTCTCTCTCTCTCTCTCTCTCTCTCTCTCTCTCTCTCTCTCTCTCTTTTCTACTAATATATGTAAACATCCAACCATTCCTCTGTTGCTTTCTCTACCCTCTTCCCAATCCTCTAAAACATCCTTCCATGCCTCTCTGTTTCCACATTGCCCCTCACTCAATATGCCCCAGCAACTTGCAGAGATGGCCCCGGGCTTGTAATTACTTCAACACACGACTTGGACACGGGAAGAGGAGCTTCAAAAGGACCCCCAGTCTTGGATGGGCGTGTAGTCAACAAAGCCTTGGCACCCCCGAGAATGGTCTGACAAAACTCCCAAAATTCCCTTGCCCGTGGTCTGACTGAAACTCCACAGAAGAAGATATTTCTTCCTGTGAGCACACTCTTTGCAGATCAGCATTTCATTGTGGTTAATGAAATGATTTTTAGTAGAGTGATAGAGAAAGTAAGTGGAATGAATTTGAAAAAAAAAAGATAGAGGATTAGAAAAAATGTTGAAAAAAAATAGAGACATTATTTGGCAATGATACATCTAGAATAGTCTAGTCCTACAGAGAGAATTCTCAAATGTTTAAATGGTGCAATGGAGTTGACTAGATAAGTAAGAAACATCACCTTTTCAGCCTCAGTCTCTGCCGACTTGTCAAGGGTTTGTTTGATATATATACAGCAAATAGCAAGATATCACCTCCTTGTGGAAAGACGCTATCTAAAAAGCCATCTCACAATGCCTTGTAATATTTCGTTACAGTGGGTTAAACTTTTGCAGCACATGTAAACAAGCTTAATGTAATGAGTGGATGAAACGATTTAACAAGGTTGGGGTGGACATTTTTATTGATATGATTCTTTAAAAAGTTTTTTTTTTATGATCAATTAAATACTCAACGATTTACTACGTTAAAAACAAGGGGAAATTTTGGTTTAAATATTTTTTGAGCAGTGAAATTGGTTTTGAAGAAAATTATTCATAAGATAAGGAGAGCGTAGATAAAAGAAGAGAGCAATGATCTGACTCGACAGTAACATAAGTAAGGCAAATTAGACGTACCACTATGCGTACAAACAAATCAAAAAGCCTGAGAAATCGCCAGCTGATTTCGATCTACATTAAAAAAAAATGATGAACATATTGAAATTAAGGATTTATGATTTAGATATTATCCAGCTTTCGGCAAAGCGTTGGTTTAACAAAATATGTTCGTGTCCATTCTTATTTAGTTGCCATTAAAGAGATCTGAAGTTCTCCCGAGTTTTTTAAAGTAATTCTTGAAGTTATTTTCTCGTCACCAAGACCATTTAGGAGATTGATAATGATATCGAACTGTTGCTTTTTTTCCTTTCCAATAAACCTCTAACAAAGGGGCGTTATTCATTTCGATGTATGCTTCGATACGTTGTTGTCAGTAACGTCTAGCAGTTTGCTCTACGTGGTTTATCATTTTTGGCATCGACTTATTTCGGACAAAACTTTTAGTCCTGACGTGATAGAAAGAGGAACTGGATAGCTTTCTTTCGAAAAGATTCACTTTAGTCAAATTAACTTAAGTCCGAAAATACACAAAAAGTAGAGGTTTATTTCGCTTCAGTGACACACTGGACAAAACCCAGACGTGGTGCCGATAACATTTTTGAGCTTTGATAACCTATTGATTTTGCTTCAAGGCTTTGAGGCTTCTGTTTACACTACGAGTTTAAAAAAAAAAACTTAATTTCTTAGATGGCCTTATACTTTAAAGAACATTAAATGTAAAGGAAATTTAATTCGTTTAAGCTGAAAAATTCTGAAATCTCAAATGATTTGAATCACTCTTACCCCATACGCTGTTTTTTTCGGTCTCCAAATTTTTTATTATGTTGTTTTTGTTTTACTCAAAAGGAAAACATTAAGAACCTGCAATTTCTTGTAAAGTGAATATTTTTTATTGTCTTATCAAATCTTGAAAAAAAAAATACTGATTCTACTTGGTTATAGATTTCGCGAGCGATATGAAAAGGCAAAGAGTAGCCTATAGTTATAAAAAATTTGTTATATTTAAAACGTCTGTGAGAGTAGTGTGAAGGAGCTTGTCTACAGTTGCTGCTCAACTTTCGAACTATACATTGCCGTTTTGATTTCAATGCATCTTTAGACGATGCAAGAAATACCATTTACATTACAGCATAACCCTAACAGGGAATAAGTTATAAATCTAGAATTTGTTTTAGCAACTTTTTATTATGAAATTATAAAAAAAAATAATTAAAAGTAAAATCCAATTTCTCTCTCTCTCTCTCTCTCTGGTTTTTTTTTCCTCTCAGTCATTACCTCTTCTTCTTACTCCTCCACAACTGTCCCCTCTCGCGGATTTCCTTTTCTTTCTCTCCAGTCCTGAAGTTGTTAATTTCTATTTTCTTCCTTTTTAATATCTATTTACTAGTTCTAGAAGGTATAAACAACTATCGTTTATAGATTCTGTACGCCACGACCTTATTCAAGATAAACTGTTAACATTTTGAATCAAGATAATAAACGAGAATTATGAATCTTTTCCTTCGTATAAATATCGTAGACAATTATGTATTCTGGTGTAATTGCATGAACTTCTCTCACTCAGGTGAAATGAGTAACGCAAGGAAAGGCCACTGCTAATGGAAAGATCAAAATTATAGCGTTGATATTATGCGCGCATTAAAAAGTGTGACAAGCAGGTTGGATCAGTCAGAAGTCTGACATTTTAAGTTTTTGGTACCACAAGTGAGAAACATTCCTGTTATTTAAAAAAAAAATTGTATACAAGCATGTCTATTGCGAGAGTTATTCTATTTCGTATATTTTGAAAAAGGATCATCAACAAAAGTGTTTTATTTTTATATAGATTTAACCCCAAAACAATTTTGAACGGGTTGAATTTAAATTGCAGTGGATGTCCCACAAACGGAATATCCATAATGTTCAGTTTCCGGCTAAGCCACACTGACAAGAAATAATAGAACGGTTCATTGACAACATTATGACTTTGAGTTTTCCAACTGAAAGGTTTCTGTTAGGAAGATTACCCCTTTATTCTCACAAGGGTATAATAGTTGTCCTGTCTTGTACCTTCGAGAAAGAAAACGATGAAGGCGATAAAAGAACAAGAAGAAGATCAAGAACACGAAGAACAAGGACAAGAACGAGAACAAGAACTAGAAGAAGCTACATGCGACAAGAGAAACCATCTCTCTAGCAAAAGCCCTTTACACCAGACAAGATTTAATATGCGCCCTTGGCTTCCCTCGCGCCGCAGTGATTTATCCCCAAAACTGATTGCTCTTTGCTGTCTTCTGTTACGGTGGGTACCGCTACGAGGCCTGGTTTGGGCGGCACAAACCACTGGTTATGTGTGATTTATGGCCAAACCGAACTGGACTGACCAGTGCAAGCGCTGATTTTATGTCTCAGGAGACCTTGGGAACCGGGAACCACGACATGAAAGTCCCGGCATTAAGCACGAAGACAGGGGAATCGTAAAGAGGGTTTTTTTTTTATCTTAATGTTGATGTTTATTAATATATTAATATAAGATGTAACTAAAGAAAACACTAGGCTGAGTTTTGAAAGGGAGTTCGTGGTGAAAAGGTCTGAATGAGTAAATTTTCTGGGAAGTTCGTTGAATTTTGTTTTTGGAGATAGAGGAAGAATATTTTTATATCTTACTTATTTTGATCGTTTTTCTTTAAATTTCTTTTTCAGTCTTTTTCTCTACCTTTTTTAAATCTTACTGTATACCATGGAGCTTTTTTACCTTTAACAATGGTTAGAGCACTAAAATACCTAACAGCACAATTAAAAGCGCGATTAAAAGTAAAATGCTAAAATTAAACTCTTGCAATCATCGTAAAATAATTGTATGATACAATTTGCAGCAAGAAAAAGATTGGAAGTGGGAAGGACATAGGATTGCTATGGGTGGCAACAGAATGACCTTTAGAATTGTAGGATGGCAACCAATAAGTGAGAAAAGTAAGGAGATCAAGATGAAGATCATAAAGAAGGCGGCAGGGCAACACAGTGTTAACTGAAAGAAAAATAGCTTAAGAAAAGAGCCACAAGAGACAGTGAGTAGTGTGCAAAGATGGCGCACAGGATTACATGCCGCAGTAGATGGACAAAGACTTGTACCGTGTAACATGCGGCTGGGTAGGGGGTGGAAATAGCAATGTTTTACCATTGATAAACAGAATCCTTCATGAGGTTATATCATTATTCTAGAAACCGCCCTGAAAGGGTGTCAGCATAGCTGACAGTGATCTTGAGGCTAAACGATATAGCGTTAATTACAGGTATCGATGGTCACACTGATTACAAGTGTTGGGCTGATTGTTGCAGAAATAATCGAAATGTGTCTTGTCTTTCTGTAGATATCAAATTCTGTGGTCGAAAATGAAGTGAGGAAGATATGAAACAAATCATCAAACGAGTTTTAGTTCACACATGCTTGACAATCAGGAATTAATGAGGAAAAAAAATCGTAATGAGCCCTACGCTCTGAATTTGAAATCAAAGCCTTTCTATCTAATCACTGAAAGGCATTGATAATCTACAAAATGTTCTTTGTTGGTTTTGATGAACATGGTCATAACCCTAAAGCGTCAACGATTGACTTTAAGGTGTTTATATATATATATAAACATATATATATATATATATATATATATATATGTATATATAAAGATGAATAGATAAATAGATAGATAGATAGATAGACAGACATATAGATGGATAGATAGGCAGACAAATAGAGAGATGGATAAATAAATAGAGTGACTGATTGATTGATTGATTGATTGATTAGTTGATTAATTGATTGACAGATAGTGGTGACAATCCTACATTAATTTCAAGATTATTTTTAACACTGAGAAAAGGTTTTTTTTAGCTTTTAGCATAGATTGTAAATAATGCCCCTCCCCCCACTCCCACCCATAGCATGATGTTTGTAGTGCTAAATATGAATTATTAAGTCTAAAAGGGAGAAAAAGTTTTGATATCATTTCTCTTTAAAATGGCCTAGTTATTGGTTCTAAATAATCTTTTTTTTTATTGTCTCCGAATCGCAAGAGTGTTCTAAGTATATTCACTAAAAAGATACGACTTAGATCAATCTGGCCCTTTGTGGGCTTATAGTGTTGTAAGTAGAACTCATCAGTAAATGTAATGTTTGCAGCGGCTGCAACTGTTTACAGTCTGTTCCGATCCAAATGTGACGTCACACTGTTTACCCCTTTTCTTATACTTCGTTTAAACTGACTAGCTTACATACATGCAAGCCGACAAGAGAGTTTCATAATCGAATAGTTCTTATATGAACTCGAACAGCTTTTCTCATAAATCATAGTATGTAAGTCTTAAAGATTCCATGCTGAATTCTAGCGTCATTACAAGAAGTCCATAATTATGAAAATTCCTATGAGGGAAGTTCCCAGCAAAGTTCTAATGGCCAAAATTAAAATTGACAATAATGCCTGTTTAATCAGGCTTGTAATGATCAGTACTAGAACTCAGTTGATTGATTTACAAATTAGCATTCTAGTCAAAGTGGGTTAGAGGACTTCTGGAGGCGGAAGACTCCCACGTTTTGGGATGAGGAAGGGAAACTGTACTTAATTGAGAGTGAAAAATGAGGCAAGGGGGGGTCGATAGAATAGTAACGCTAAAGGTGAATGCATTGAGTTAATTTGAATTCTGTCGAGTTTGAATAGGGTATTATAATGTACCGGAACCGTTTAAGTCCGGTTATACTTCATAGTATCTTTATTTAAAACCATTTTTGGATCTGTAAAATCTAAATATAACGCATATAGAAAGCTGTTTAAAGATCCTTCTAAATTTTTAAAAGCTATAAGATGCCGCCAAAAATGTCGAGCTGTATTGCCCTTGCAGAAACACATTTATTTAGAGATGTATAATATAGAGGATTTAAAAGATCTATACAGATTTGGATTTTAGTAAACAAGCTTATTATTGTCACCTTCCTCTCACTTATAGAAAAGTTTGCAGTTTATTGACAGAAAGTAAATCAACTTGATGTTGAAAGTTTCAAAACTATTGACTTTCTCTTTTTATTGAAATTTTAGTTCTAATATCCCGAGTCCCTTCTTACAAATATAAACAATTAATAATAACTGAACTTCCTGCTTTTCTCCATGAAAAGCATTATTTTTTTTCCCAAATTCCAAATATTTTATTTCCAAAGTTGTTAGGAATTAAACCCTATTTTGTACAGCATAAATCGTATTCTTAATTTTTCCCCCTTAAGTTTTTATAGTAAAAATTTTCACATACACTCGACCGAGAAAAAAAACACCTTTTTTGCTGCAATTTTGTTTGGAGATTATTTTCAAGACAGGTACCATCGATCAAGAGGAAGGAGCAGCGGAGAGCAACAATAGAAGCAGGGACCAGGCCATCCATCCGCTCATTATAGCCGTGTTGGAGCTGCCAACTCGACACGTCTATTGAACCAGGGGGGTTCATGACTCCCATCCAGCCCCAGCCCAGAACCCTTGGAAGAGCCGAGTTCCGCCAGAGAGGGTTCGATCTGGGATGTTTACTTTACGTGTATAATAACTATGTAAGGTGGTAGCTGAGTAGGGTGTAATGACTATACCAAGTCCTACTGAGATAACATGTCTAACGAGGAGGGGATGATTATAGATCTCCTATCGGAGTAACGAGACTGTCGGAGAAAATCCGTACCAGCGTTTATGTCAATAGTGAGATTATTATCATGTACGGTATAATTGTACGTATGTGGATTTTCTAGAGCTACATTTCATTATGTATAGTTTTTGGGTGCCTGGGGAAATTGTAGTTTTCCGTTTGCGAATATATGTCCTTTTACTTTGTTTATGTTCTAGTTTTTATCCATGGATCAATGATTTTTAGAGTGTGCTATTTGGTTAAAGAAAAAAAAATTGTGTTCTTGAAGTTAGCTTCTATCGCTAGAGAAGCCTATAAAATCTAATTTTGAAATGAATTTCATTATAAGGAGTTGTATTATTATGTTTGTCCTTCTCAACATGTGTCTATTTATACACTAACATAAAATGTGCTGACGAAATGTCAACAATGTTGCCCCCTTTGGATTGAAAATATCGAAACAGAAATAATAAAAGCCCAGCTGTTCGATTTAACAATATTAAAAACTTTCATGTGTTTGGTATCACCGAATAAAACTATTATACATGAATATCACCTTTACTCATAGACATCATGGCCACAGATATTGACTTGAGCTTGGTTGATAACTGTCTGACTCCCATTATCTCCCAACTGTTGTTTAGCTTACTTACAGCATCTAAGCGTAAATGAATTATTTCAATTACTTTTTCCTTCTGAATGCAGAAAATTAATTCATTCAATAACAAATAAATTGTTTCAATCATTTTTTTCCGTGCTTGGCGGCGTTAAATTTGTTCACTCTGTATATGATCTGACACTTTATTCTATGTTATCATGCAAAGAGCATGAAATTAAGCCTCTCAGAAACAGTTTAGTCCAGACTACATTTTTGTGAAACATAATTATTGATTTTGATAAGACATGAATGTTTCAAAAAAAAAAAGAGAAAGAATTCAGCGGAGTAAATGAAGTTTGATGGTTTGACAAAGTCAACAAGTGTGAAGTTCTAAATCGTTTAGTTTCCAGTTCACTAACTAGTGCTAATTGAAGAAATTAATTCTTTGCTTCTTCTTCTTCATTGTTTTTTTTTCCTCCTTTTTTGATAAATTTTAATATTCTTTTTCTTTTTCTTCTTCTTCTTCTCCTCCTCCTCCTCCTCCTCCTCCTCCTCCTCCTCCTCCTCCTCCTCCTCCTCCTCCTCCTCCTCCTCCTCCTCCTCCTCCTCCTCCTCCTCCTCCTCCTCCTCCTCCTCCTCCTCTTCTTCTTCTTCTTCTTCTTCTTCTTCTTCTTCTTCTTCTTCTTCTTCTTCTTCTTCTTCTTCTTCTTCTTCTTCTTCTTCTTCCTCTTCTTCTTCTTCTTCTTCTTCTTCTTCTTATTCTTCTTCTTCTAATTATTATTATCATTATTATTTTTATCATTATTATTATTATTATTATTATTATTATTATTATTATTATTATTATTATTATTATTATTATTATTATTATTATTATTATTGTTTTTTTCATCATCACCATTGCTGTTGCTGCTGTTGTTCTAATCAGTATTGTTTTTACCACCTTTTTCATTCTCAATATGATAAGTTTTAAGTTTCTTCCTTTTAAAAGAATAAAGGAATGACTCATTTAAACGTTAGCACTTTAACTCAAGGCTAGTAGTAAAGAACGACATAAAACAATGAAAAGATAATTTCCGCTGGGTTAAAACAGGAGCAAACCTGCCAATAAAGTAAAAATGATAAAAGCTTAACAATTCTCTCAGAGTGTGATGAAAGATTCCGCTGACAGGTTTTTCTTTCTATCGCTCCAATAAAAACTCTGTGAAGAGGTGATATTTGCGTGATCTGTTCACTGTGCGTGGGTGTCAAATGAATGAAAATGAAAGAAGCTGCAGGAGAGTGAACAGTTATTAAAACATCTCCCCGTGAAAAAGAGGAAATCAAGCTTTTTAATTTGTTTAGAACAACGCACACGATGAATAGTTGCTTCGGATGAGACAGATGTAACTAATTGTAATTATTCTAGAGACGAAAAAGTAGGAAATAATTTTCAGGTTAATTTAGAACAATAACAGAAAATTGTTCTTAAATGGAATTGAGACCAAAATATGAAAAAGGGATTTTGGGGGGATGGGGGTGGGGGAAAGGGAGGATGATGTTTAAATGGAGAGGCATTGTATTTTCTCATACAGCTAGATTTCCTTAGCATGAGCAATAAAAACTAAATCATGCGCTGCATCGTGATGTTCTTATGATATTTTTTTTTCCTTGGGAGAGCGGAGGGGGGGGGGTTGTTTTTTTACTTGTTTTTAATTGAATTCGTGGTTAACATTTTCTAACCCAATTTAACTAATACCCAGGGAAAAACTGGTTATCAATAAAGGACAACTCTTGTCCGTTCCTTGCTCTTTCCAACGCTCCGCTGACATTGGATTCGGGTTGTCTCCCCGCTATGACGGCCGCCTCAATCACTGAACGCTCTAACCTCTCCTGATGGATTGAACAGGGGCCAAAAGTCGCGGAAATCCCTGGTTCTCATCCGTTTCGAAGGTTTTGGTCGTTTGAGATCCGGGGTGCACTATCTCCTCCAACCTCCCCACCTTCCCCCTTTTTTTTACCTCTTTCTCTATTTCTCTCTATCTTTTTCAATATCCTTTCGTCTTTCTCCATTTCTCTCTTTTTCCAAGTCACTCTGTACATCTCCGCCCCCCCCCCCCTCGTTTTTCTACATCTTTCTCGTTCATTCCTTAACTACTTTTTTTTCCTCTTTCATCTGCATTCTCTCTCTCTCTCTCTCTCTCTCTCTCTCTCTCTCTCTCTCTCTCTCTCTCTCTCTCTCTTCCTTTCTTCCTTTCTCCTTCCTTTATCCGGTTGGTTTCTTCTAAAATTCCTGACTCTATACCTCCCTCATTCTCTCTTTCTCTATTACTTTTATAACTTCTTTTTCTTTTGCAAGTCTTATATTGATGAAACATCTGGCATATACCGTGTCGCTAAATTTCTATCATCCTTTTCCCTACAAGTTCAATATTCCATTTTAAACATGGTGTGAAGACTTCGATATTTTTTGCAATTATGTATATACGTTTAATTACCATCTCTGATTCATAATTATATCAGCTTCTTCGCCGCGGTAATCGATTACTCGGAATACGCGTTCTCGTCTTGCTTGGCATGATGTAATTCCGCATCGATTCACATCGGCAAACTGCAATGCCGAAAACATTCAGCCCCTCAAATTACAAACCTTTCGACAATCTAAGATCGTGATACAACTTTGCAAATTGATTTGCCTCTGGAAATCTGTTTTCGACGCACACGCTTCGGTTCATGATTTCGTTATCCTTCATTCCTAAGGGTTTTTTTGGTTTGTTTGGTTACTTTTGTTGTTGTTGTTGGTAGTGGTGGTGTTTTTATTTGTTTGTTTGTGTTTTTGTTGTTTTTTGTCCTCTTAAACCCTCTTAGGTTTTTTTTTCAATAGCTATATATTTTAGTTACCGGTACTTCTCGTTTCCAACTAAAATTGAGCGTCATTAATAGACGTCAAATGACTTTCCGACGATCGAAAGCTCATATTAATTGTTTGTATGGGCTGCGACGGCTTGTAAAGTTCCTATTCATGTACTTTTACTGGTCTCTACCTTTATAAAACTTACACAAGGAGTGGATTCTCATAATTTTTTTTTAATTGTTCAAAATACTTCTTGATTATTTTATCTACCGATAGTAAAATTGTGATTACTCACTCAATAACTATTTCTTTATATCTTTTTCTGCTTTAACTTGGTTTTCAGCGAAAGAGACTTTTGGGACTGAGGTTGATGTACTACGTCATAAAGATAATTCTTCATCAAGAATTTTGACGGAAATTCTTAGAACCCCAAGGTCATAAGATGTGTCAGATTCTACGCTCATTTAGTCGCAAGCCACTGCGCAATTGAAGCTTTTCTATTCTCAGTGCAGGTTTAATAGTCTGGACTAAAAATAGTAATAATAATAATAATGATAATGATAATAATAATAATAATAATAATAATAATAATAATAATAATAATAATAATAATAATAATAATAATAATAATAATAATAATATAACAACAACAACAACAACAACAACAATAGTAGTAGTAGTAGTAGTAGTAGTAGTAGTAGTAGTAGTAGTAGTAGTAGTAGTAGTAGTAGTAGTAGTAGTAGTAGTAGTAGTAATAATAATAATAATAATAATAATAATAATAATAATAATAATAATAATAATAATAATAATAATAATAATAATAATAATAATAATAATAATAATAATAATAATAATAATAATAATAATAATAATAATAATAATAATAATAATAATAATAATAATAATAATGATGATGATGATGATGATGATAATAATAGTAGTAGTAGTAGTAGTAGTAGTAGTAGTAGTAGTAGTAGTAGTAGTAGTAGTAGTAGTAGTAGTAGTAGTAGTAGTAGTAGTAGTAGTAGTAGTAGTAATAATAATAATAATAATAATAATAATAATAATAATAATAATAATAATATAACAACAACAACAATAGTAGTAATAATAACAATAATAATAATAATAATAATAATAATAATAATAATAATAATAATAATAATAATAATAATAATAATAATAATAATAATAATATTACCGACTATCCCAGACGATTTGTTCATACTGTGAACTAATCTGTTCACTGTAATAGAGATCACTTTCTACCGAGGCCACCTTAAATGCAGGCCAAGTCACCGAAATAAAAAAAAAATTGCATGTTAAGGGTTATAGTGATTTTTGCTTCAACTTGTAAACAATGTTATGGCACAGTTATGCTCGGGCCGCACTTTTTGTTCAGCCCACAAACCTGAACAACGAAAATATGTGACTGTTCTAACTGTTTCGAGTTGTTAAAGGATATAGCTCACTTTTGCATTTACTACAAAGGTTGTTTTTATTTCGGCAACGATGCCTGTTCCTTAGGTGGCCTTGCCTTGTATTTTAAAGTGTATGGAAAACAAGAACTTATAATGGATTTCAGGAAAAACAATAACACAACTGCTAACTCTCGTTTCTAAAAACGTGGAAGTTATGCAAGTTAAGACAATGTCATATAAATACTTAGACGTAACTGCAGACAGCTATCTGGTGTCGAAGGCCCACTCAATGTTTGTTCTTAAAAACCTGAATACTTACCTCTGTATAAAAAAAAAAAAAATAAATAATTTCTCTCCAAGACGACAACTTGTTCCTTGATCTTTCATATAAAGCTATAATCGAGAACTTTATTCGGTTTTACTTTATTTTTTTTTTTAAAGATGGAAATGTATTTACAGTAATGTCAAATAAGATGGATAGAATTATCACCATGTCAAGAAATTCTATAAACCTAAGCATCTCTTCCCTACCACTGAAATGATATACCTTTGTAAATGTCAAAGTAAAATAATCTCGATTTTGTAAGAAAAAAAACCCCTCTACTTTACAACCAAGTAAGCTTCTTCCAATGCTTCCTAAAAACTCTAAACATAAAAAGCACATTTAAAAGCTATTTAGAATCGTTCCTCACTTGACTTTCGTAATAATTTTTTTTTCTTTTCTAGTCGTGTCTACATTATGACCAGATATGAATAGAACTGTGTTGTTTAGACATGTGACTGTGAATATGATTTTGTGTGTGTGTGTGTGTAATCATTGTGCATCCCGTAAGCCACAAATGTGCCACTTAAGTGCGATAAAGCTATACGTTATTTGTCTCACATATAACTTTTGGTAATGAACTTATGAAACCGCAATGCTTCTGCCTATATATTCAGAATAATTTCACATTTTTTTAACTTCACAGCTATCTTGTCCTTATTTCATCTTCCATCGAATTCATGATTTGATTTTATTATCGGTGCAGCCCCATTTTCTTTACAAAAAAAAACCAGCCTTCACTTAAATTGATGTCGTATTGTTATTGAGAGTGAAATGTTTATCTACCGGTGTCCCCAAATCAATTAGATAAGTGATCAATTGTTCCTGCTTCGTGGGTGCATTACGTTTCAAACTAGATGACATTAAGCTATATATATATATATATATATATATATATATATATATATATATATATATATATATATATATATATATATATAAGACATTAGAATGCTTGGGTATCCAGACCATTTCAGCTGCCCTTCAAATTCGTTTCCTTCTTGAATGTCAAGTAATAGTCCAGTGGCTGTCGGTTAAAATATAACAGTTTTACTAAATCATCAACATGCATGAAGTAGCAAGTCTGATGCAAATCCATCAAAGTATTAGCTGTGTAGTTATGGAATGGGAATGTTGCAGCTTAAGTTGCATAACTCAAGGAAACTTCGATAAATTCCAAACGGATGTTAACTGTAAATGCATGTAAATTAGAACGCTCAGAAAGATAACGTGATAAAGGTTTTTATTTAAATTATTTCAATCCACATGCTTCAAACTGAAAATGTCAACTGTTAAATAATTACAAGATTGATCAGAACTGTAGACTTCTGAACAATAAAAGTTGTGACTGTTATTTACTTTCTCTCTCTCTCTTTCTCTCTCTCTCTCTCTCTCTCTCTCTCTCTCTCTCTCTCTCTCTCTCTCTCTCTCTCTCTCTCTCTCTCTCTCTCTCTCGCTCTTCCTCCCCCTCTGTCTCTCTCTCTCTCTCTCTCTCTCTCTCTCTCTCTCTCTCTCTCTCTCTCTCTCTCTCTCTCTCTCTCTCTCTCTCTCTCTCTCTCTCTACTATCTCATGCAAATGCTATATTCTCCTCATGTGACTTTAATTTTCCATGTGTTATAAAAACCGTTCTCTCACAACTTGAGAAAGAAACGCAACGCTACTCACAACTGGTTTCTTGAAATAAATCTTTCCGTTTCAAAAAAATTCTAAGGTTATGCTGAGAAACGATGCATTTTATTTACCGCCTTCAAAGCTGCATTTACTTTGTTTATAGTTCTAAATAAGAACTATTGAAATAGATCGTCAGATTATCGTCATCTGCTGCTTTATAAAAGAAAGAGCCCTAAGCTGGTTAGCGATAATCGCAACGATCTACTCCGACCGTTCTCAAATCGTAACGTCTAGAACAAAGGAGGTAGCACTTTGCCTCGGATATGAAAAGCTGTATCCATTTTAGGCAGTTTTGAAATAAAAATATTTTAATGTATTTCTTTCTTAGATAGTAAATTTCCAATTAAAGTAATTAAAAAAAAAATAAAGGAATAATGAAAGCAATGAAATACAACTGTTTAATTATGAAAAATAAAAAAAAAACTCAAAAATTGGGAGATTAAGAGTAAAGCATTTATTAAATGAGCAGAATGATATTAAAAAAACCGATGTTCCTGCTTTTTCCAAAGCCCACCCATCTTGTATCTTCCAAACACAATTTAAATCAATAGACTGTATTACGATTACAAATTTTACAGCATTATTGATTCCTCACCCACTCTTCTTTCTTTTGATTTTTCTGTTTTCCTGTTTCTGACATCCCTTAAGTTTTTTCTTGTTTTCAATACATGGGATCTATTTGCTCAAACAAGAAAGTATTGTTTCAATCAACCCAAGTTTTATGCGCAATAAGATATCTTCTTCGTTCTTGTTTTTTGCTTTTATTGACATGGCATATTTTTTTTTTTCAGACAAATATTTACGAATTTCATGTTGTGTTCATTTTTTTTTTCTTTTTTAAACTTTACTTTATCAACTTTAATATCAATGCTTCGAATGTTAAGCCATCCTTGAACAAATATTATGACCTAAAAGTTTGAAACTTAGAAAACAGTGTCCAAAATCAGAGCAGTCAATTTTTTCGCTTCAAAATAAATATAACGACTAACGGATATAGCATTATATTTCTGTTATCAATGAGTATTAAATTTTTATCTTACACATCAACCAAGCAAATATAAATTGTTGGTAAACAATAAGCATTAATCCCAATGGTTTTGAACATTATTTAAAGCCTTATAATATACTGGATATTGGCAGGGAGTCTTAAGCACCTTAATCCTTCTTTTTAAGAATTTTTTTTTTAGCAACGGCCTTGCTGTGCCAAGACATCGGCGTATTTTTTTCCAAAAAATTGTACAAATCTCATTTTGCCCTAACTGTCCCGTGCCAGTTTACATCATCACGAAAATGTTGGCTCAGTAGCAGGACACAGCAGCAGCAGCAGCAGTAGAAACAATGATGTGGCTTAATGAAGTCCGAAACTCGTTCATTAGCGCGTTTTGTGAAGTTTCCGCGGGACTTCACAACCTTATGACGTCATTCCAGACTAATTCCACAGCCCGTTGAACGTTGTGAGAGAAGTAAATAGATTAACAGAAGGAATCACATAACCTAGATCTAATTCTAGACCGAAAAATAGGACGGAAAACAGGAAAAATACTTTGGAGGGGGAATTGAATCCTGTCCTCTGTGTTTCCACCAAAAATTATAGATCACATGTATTTTTAAAAGGATAGATCTAGCTTCGTCCTTTCCAAAATCTATTACTATTTGACTGCTCTCTTAATAGACGATATCCCTAACAAATTTCAGCGAGAGTTACCTTCCTTGAACGACTAGCAAACATAGCCTGGGCTTAAGCTTAATAGGTAGTTTTAAAGTAGAAATTATTGTTGATAGAAGGAAAATAATGAATTGTAAATCTTATCTTTATGCTATTGATATGTAGGTTAAATCTAGACATTATAACGGCATGGATAGGTAAAATTATAATTTGAAAAAAAAAAAAGCAAAAAACAAAAAAACAAAACTGAGCGTAATACATGAAAGGGTTTTGTACTCTCCATGTCTATCGCATGCTGGCTATGATTTCTTGCATATCGTCGGTAAAGTCTTTCTCTCTCCCTCTCCTCTCTCTCACCCCTCTCTTTCTCCTTTTTTTCTTTCTTTCTCCTCTCTTCTTTCTCTCTCCCTCTCTATTCTCCCTCCTTTTCCTCTTTTTCACTCTCCCTTTCTCTCTCTTTCTCCCACTCTCGCTTTATATTTCTTTCTCTCTCTCTAATTCTCTCCGGTCTCTCCGTCTTCCTTTCTCTCTCTTTCTCTCTCTGCCTCTCAATCTTCTTTCTCTCTCGTCTTCTCTCCTTGCTCTCTCTTTCTCTGACTATTTCTTTCTCCTCCCTCTCTTTCCTCTCTCTTTGGAAGTCTTGCAAAGAATTATATAGAAATTTAGATCTAGACAGAATCTTGAGTGTCATATTTATTAGGTATGCATTATTTGACTTTGCAAGTGCAAAATGCAAGCAAAATTCAGCTTCTGTTGTCCGTTTTTAGTGTAGAACGAGGTGTATAAGTTCATAAAAGATGAACTAGGCCTATGTATCCCTTTAACTTTTGGTCTAACTTTCTCTGACCTTTTTTAGGAACATCATCTATTATAAGAGAAGTAAGAAAGAGAAAAAAGGCACAGAGATGCTTTCGTACTGTTATAAAGATGGAGTATATTAAATGTGGACTAGAGAGGAGCGCACCAATGTCAACGGACAATCAGAAAGATTTATAGGAGAGACAGTCAATCGAGCAATTGTCCATTGCTCTTCCTAATTCTTTTTTCAATAAATATTTGAAATTTTACGACAGGTAGGTTGTAATCTTGCAATGATACTGCAAACCTAATTCTGAGAACCTTTGTCAAAAAGATCGTAATAGAAACAAAAGGCGCATAGAACATTTAAAGTTTCATACGAAACAGTAACATGAAATATTTTCCCTCTCGACTGAAAACGCTTTTGAGAGTTCCGTTACCAAAAAACTATTATCTTTATTTTCAAACGACTTTCCAAGACGTAAAAGCACCTGACGACTAATTGCTGAAAAAATAAAAGAAGAAAAATCTTACATTGCTAAGTGTTCGTCTCTCTATAACTTAAAATTATATTAACAAACAAAAAAAAAAAAAGAAAAAATCTTACATTGCTAGATGTTCGTCTCTCTATAACTTAAAATTATATTAGCAAACAAAAAACCAAAAAGAAAAAATCTTACATTGCTAGATGTTCGTCTCTCTATAACTTAAAATTATATTAACAAACAAAAAAAAAAGAAAAAAAAAACGAACAGGACCACTAGGGGTGTCACGAGATTTTGTCAAAACTTGAACATTACGCTATAATTGAACCATATGCAAAGTTTGTCAAATCTTTTGGTATCGGTTATTCTCCTCATCTTAATTCATGAGGGAAAGATAATATGCGGGTGTTTGTGGAAAGGGAAACAAACTGTTGGTTATGCATAAGTTAGAGATATGAACAGAAAGGTGGAGAACAAAACGAACCTCTTTATGAGCATATATTAAATTTTAGTGTGTATGTATGCATGTGTGTATGTATATATGTATATATATATATATATATATATATATATATATATATATATATAGATTGATGTGAAAAGATATAGTTTGTGGATACTATATAAAAAGACAGTATATTGGATCAATTTTTATAAATAGTGAAACTGAAAGACAGATAGGCAGATAGATAGGTTATTAGATAAATGAAAATATTTTGATAGACAGAAAGATAGACTGGTAGTCTGAAATACAGATAGTTGGATGGACAGATGCGAATTTAGACCTTGCAAACGAAGACGCATAGATCTAATTAAAAGGTGAAGAGAAAGACATATAGACAGATGGATGGATCAACGAATGGAATAAAGGGATTGAAACTCAAACTGCGAAATCATGAAAGGGGATATTGATCGATCTACAAAGATGAGGTAGAGTCTGCGGGTAGGAGCAAGCAAAAAATGAAAAGCACTTGCTCTAAAGAAGGCCCAAACCGTGCGTTTTGCCCTAAGGCTCAACAATAGAAAACCAAAATAAAGAAAGTACCCCCGAACAGTGGAGAGTGCCTCTTGCGGATATTTCGTGATTGGATCCGTGCCCAGACAGGGGGAGCCACCAGCCACCAGTGTAGGAACAGGCCTAGGGGGAAATAACCAGTGTTACGCTTAGAGGATTACAAGGGTGCGCACTGACTTTTAACTCGTGTCCGATTTGTCTTCCCCTGCGGTGGGAGCTGGTCGTCTTGTGCTAGTGTTTCTTTTAGATTAATGATCCATAATCTACACTAAAGGAAAATGCAATGTAATAAAAAGGATTAAATTTTTCAACATATTTGGTATTTTTTTATGCGCAATTTGAAATCTATAATGTCTTTCAAAGCACTTTTTTTTTTTAAATCAACAAAAAAGTGGAGGGGAAAAAAACCTTCTCTTTGTCTCTATTATTTATCTATAAATTCTTTCTTCTGCGTCAGCCTAACTCAATCTATTTATATGTCTAGGCTATTTTCCCCCTCTATCTCCTCCAAAATCTTTCTTTATTTCTTCTCTGTCCTTCTTACTCTTATATGGCACCGAAAAGTACATTTATCTTCTTGCTATACTTTTACTCCTCCTTCCCTCTCCCTCCCGGTCTGCCCTTTAACCCCTGCTCTTTCAATCGCCCGTTCCGCAGCTCCTCCAGCCCACGTCACGGTCGCCCTACAAATCCCACTGCATCTAGTCTTGCTTCCTGCGGAACAAATTGAAAGGCATCGATCTGATATTTATCACCATCTTCGCCCACCATCTCTTTCCCTCGTCATTCATTTTCTTTGCCATTCTGTTTCTCTTCCCCTCGTATTCCTTTTGGTATTTTCTATTCCTTTTGCAGACAGCCAAACGGGCAACATTCCCCGACCAAATGTCTGGGAGA
This sequence comes from Elysia crispata, assembly GCA_033675545.1. Lineage (NCBI taxonomy): Eukaryota > Metazoa > Mollusca > Gastropoda > Plakobranchidae > Elysia > Elysia crispata. The sequence continues at coordinate 711,445 of JAWDGP010004098.1, read as the reverse complement.
AAAAACGGCTAACTTTTTGGATGATCTAGGCTTTTCAATAGATCGGGCATAGGGTGGAAAGCAGACAATCGCAGCACACTGGGCGATGTGTAAATTAATATCTAGATTGAAGGAAATCAATAATGTAATGGCCAGCTATAATGTTTGCTAGCGTGCAAGTGCTTCTTTATGAAGCCCCCAACTTTGTCTTGGTGCTGTGAATATATTTTTTTCCTGAAATGTTACAGATCCGGTTTTGATTTTGGTTCTCGATAAGACCTTTTTTTTAATTTGCGATGGAAAATAAATAAACGTGTTCTAATGCCAGGAGAAAAAATGTTTCAGATATTATTATATTTTTTTCCAAGTTAATCATTATTTTTTATATGAAAAGGATGGAGAAACAATGGGTGTAGGAGCTTGCAGTTCCATGAAAAAGAAGAAAAACAGACTGATCAGATAACAAAGAAGATATCAGATTTGATCAAAGCGTCGGAAACGATCATGAAATCGAAGAGGAAATTGAAGAAAAGTAGAAGAAGGGAGAAGTTTGTAGATAGATAGAAGGAAATGAATGAGGCGTTGATTAGAATTGTGTAAAAAAGGTCGTTGGTTAAAATAGAACTAATAGGCAAATTTTTGCGCAGCGGTTACTTTTCCTTTACTTTTATGAAGATATTTTTTGCTAGCAAGTCTTTTATCTCCGATTTTTTTTAACCTCTCGCCTGATTCAGATAGAGTGAGAGAGAGACAGAGAGAAGAGAAAGAGAGAGAGAGAGTGAGATAGAAAGAAAGATACAGAGAGAGAGAGAGGCGGAGAGGGAAAGAGAAAGTGTGTGTGTGTGTGAAAGAGAGAGTGAGAGAGAGCGAGAGAGAGAGAAAGAGAGAGAGAGATATTGGTTGTCAGATGGACAGAAAAAAGACATATACGAACATACAAGCAGAGACAGAGAGAGAGAGAGAGAGAGAGAGAGAGAGAGAGAGAGGTGTTTGGATACATTTATTTCCGAGTACTGTACAAAAATCAGATGGAGTATTTGGACCCGTGGAGTACAAACCGTCTCCCCCTGGTGTCCAAGTCTGTCTAGCTTGGGTAAATAAAGGTTCGATAAATTAGATCATGCGTCATGCACAGATTTGAAATACGGAGATGTAGCGCGATATTACATCGTAGCTGGAGCCATAATAAATATAACCCTATCGATATTGAAATCCAGAGGGGTTTCATGAAAACATCGGATGGGAATATTTTGTACTTCTGAGAAAAGAAGCCGGGAAAAAAAAAGGGGGTGGGGGGGGGGGGGGGGGCTAAGCGTACGTCTTTGCACTTTTATCTTATATCAGTTTCCATGGTTATGAATTTTTGTGGCGCAAACTTAGGAGATAAATGGTTTTCGTTTGAAACTCAAAAGTAAGAAAAGTAAAGTCCTAGTTCTTGAGTTTTTATAGAACTCATCGCCTCAGAGAATGATAAACTGAAGAGGGCAGTAATATATTTATGTAAGCAAATTTCGAAATATCCAAATTTATTTATGGATCCTTTTAAACATCCATTAACGTGTTGATTTAGAGCATGCGTAGAAAGGACTTCCCTCACGGCAGTGCACTTTGAGGCTTTTTTGTGGGAATTTATAGCCTTCTATTTAGCCTTTTGAAAGGATCTAGAAATATGTTTCAACAGTACAGTCTCAACAGATTTTCCATATATATGTTTAGAACAGAATTTTTTTTTTTAATTTTTAATTCAAAAGTGTTTGTGTGAATTAATCCAAAATATTGAACAATCAATCAATAATCAGTTAAGATCAACATTATAAAAGGCAACGCATTTTCTTTTACTCTATCTCCTCCAAAGCTACTCGATGTACATGAATAAAGTTTTACTGAATTGTGAAATGCTTATGTCAAGCTCAATTAAAAACTAAGTGAAAATCATTAATTTAGGCTTCAAATTGCCTTTGAAAACTGATTGCATTTTGTTGCAATAGACCTCTTGTTGATTTGTCAACAATTGCGAGGAAAGAACCAATTATGGGCCTCCTCGCTAACCACGTGACTCAAGGAACACGAAAGTTGTTATTTTATGAGCAACAAGCATTGACGCATCTAAGACTAGCGTTTCAGCTTGCTGCCCTGACATTCGAGTGTTTAGATTTATATCTTTAATGATTGATCTTGCAGTATTACATCGAATTCTGGCCGTAAGACCATTAACTGAATAAAAACAATTTGAAAAAGAATGCAATTTTTTTTACAATTAGCTGCTTCAGTTACAGCTGCGTTATTTATTAGATCGAGATTCTTCATATTCAATTCTGAACATGAACAACAGCTTTTAATCTTAATTCTGTTTGTTATTCAATTAGCTTTTATTCACATTTTGGACGAAATAAACACACAAAATTGTTGTGCTTTTAAGGCTTGCAGTAAAGTACTCCACTTAAAACCACAAGCTTTATGTTAATTTTATTTAGAAATATATGATATGTATATTTGTACCAGATCATAAGATTAACCCACAACTTTGTATACCCAAAGGCTTGTCAATAAACAAAATTAATTAAAACTCAGTATGTCACAGCCTTAAATTTCAATTCTGGCATTTTTTATGCAATTGTAGATACATAATTTTTGGATGAAGGAGACAATGGAAACTCAAAGGCTTGCAATAAAGTATTACAACTAAAAATTGCAAGTTTTTATTTTAATTTCTATATCCTCCATGTAAACCAAATTTGGGAATAACACATAACATGTGTGCACAGAAGATATGGAATTTAAAAAATATTCGATTGCAAATAATCACAACTAGAATGTATGTATAGGCATGTTACAAGTCTTAAAATAAAATAAACATCAGTACCTCCTTAGTAACTATAATTTATAGCTACTCAAAAAAAGCAATCTGGATCAGGAATTGGCTTTAGTGAAGAGATGGACTGATAAAAGTTGTTGGGTTTTTTTTTAGAATAAGGATACTACTTTAGTTTGTATTGGTTTTTAAATTAATTTTTTTTTAATTACACCAGGTTGCGCACTTATGTGTATCGTGTTTGTATCATATCAGCATCACATATTAGTCTCGGTCGAGGGATAAGCCAAATAAAGGCTACTTGAGGAAGAGTGTCCTATTTTTATTGCTTTTGTTTTATTAAGATTTCCATTCCATTTATAAAGCAAGAATGTCTAACTGCCAGAATAATTATTATGTAAAAAGAATTTAAATTTCTCAAGGTTCTCTACACTTCAAAGTCGTTAAGCGAAAGCCTCTGGAGGATATAAACTTGTATTGATCTAATGTTTGCTTTTCTTTTCACATAATATTATGTCTTCCGCGCCTGTTTCTTTGTTTTCGTGTCCCATCTTTGCACAATGAAAGTTCGTGATTTAGTGTAATTATAATGTTGTTTCAGTTTTGTTTCACCACTAAGATAACGATTCTTGGCACTCACTTATCGTGTATCTTGATGTCGCCGAGATTAAGAGACAATTACAGTACGTTAATTTTTGTTATTGTTATATTTTAATAACTACTGCAAAAAAATAATTCTAAATATTGAGGTAAGCGTTAACTAAAATCATAATAATAAAAAAAAATCTCTTAACAGTGAGGTATGGGCCTCATTTCTTCTGCTCTTTGCTGCTTAAGGGAGAAAAATTATTAAGATAATCGCATCTTATAATATTTAACTGTTTTCCGTTTTTGAATGTTATGACCGGTATTCAAATGAAACTTCTTTAAACTAATATAATTGAAAATAAAAATAAAAGATGAAGAGAAATCTTAATAAGCAAGTCACTATTCCACCAGTGCTATAGCAAACGTATCCTCACTTTAATTTTTCATTGCAAATCCAATCGAGCATACTGCATTCATTTTCTTAAAAAATCGAATTTGAAGTATTAAAATACAAACCAATATTTTGAATCAGTGAGGCTTAGCTATTATGTGATTATGGTGATTTACGTAAATCCCTATAGTTTTATTTTACTTGGTTTTCATTACCGCTGCATCAATTAATTTTTATTTTATGAAACAGGAAAAAGTGATGTCTTGTTTGTTTCCCTTGAAAAGTATTCTTACATCTCAAAGTAGTAAAATGGTATGGATACATAATAATTTAACGACTTCTTCTGTGTGTGTTTGAAATTATTTCAGTTACTTTTGCTAGACTTCAAGTCCATCAATTATTTAAAGTAAACAGATTTCAGCTGCACTTTTTATTAGCATGTAATTTCCCCTATTTATTCGATGAAATCTCAAAAACAGGAAATCTTTTCAAATTCCTGCTGGCAAGCGTATTATTTAAAAAAAAAAGATTTCATGGATGTCACATCCAAATGGCTGGATTTGTGGGAAAAGAAGCAGGTGGGTTTTTCAGGACGTCAAAAGACATAACAGTTCAAGGAAGTATAGAAACGAGTGGGTGGTTTTTTTTTTTTCCTTCTTAATTCACTCACAGACGTTATTTTAATTTTTTTTTAAGCATGACAACGAAGAATGGCATAATTTCTACGTGTGTGAATGATTGGGTTGGTAAACATGTCTAGTGCCATTTCTTATTCCCAGCTGATAAGATTCGTTGGCACATTAAAGTGGGGTTTGGAGAATCTGCGTCATTAGAACCCAGTCGATGGACAATATACGGCGTTATCTCCAATCTTTTCGTAAGGCCTTAATATGAGAAATCAAGTAATTCTGTTATTTTTCCTTAATAATCAAATGATAATTTAAACGCTTATTAGAAGTCTATAAACTCTCACAAAAAGTGCACAGCCCTGCGGGAAAAATACAGCTGCTCGTTCATTTTAACATATATAATATAAAAAGTTTAGTAAGATCTAAAGTTAGATTTGAATGTTATAAAATTGTCTAACATTTCTTATTTATGAACAAAGATTTGATCTCAATCATTTTAAAGATGAGAAATCATTATAACCTGGCAGAAGTGTATATAATAAAGTCTTGAGCAACCTTAACTTAATCATGTGTTCATTGTCTTTCAGTTAAAGTGCTAAATTATTAACTTTTTCCACTGTAACAGTTTATGACATGTCTTGAATTGGGTTATTATTTATACATATTTCACACCTCACAAACTCAATATTAAAAATGACAATTCAATTAAGATTTACTTTCAAATTTTCTCTTTTCAATAAACCTCTTAAACAAAAAACTGGCCGCATCGTACTGAAAAAGGTTATTTTAAACAACTTTCAGAGCAAAAAAAAGGGGAAATATATGTTTCCACATAAATACTGTTCTCTTTGATTGCCCTTCTTGCACCGTAAAAATAATGAAATCCTTTTTTTTTCTCTCTTCTGATTTCTATCATATATATATATATATGTAACACAATAAAACCTATCTAAATAAAAGGTTTTAATACAAAAGTGTAGTTAATAAAACCCTCTATTATGTTTATCGTTTGATTTTAATCCTTTTTAATTTGTAGAATACAATCATTATGTAATTTTCTTCACGCTTATGTGAAAAAATGATGTAAGACAATGATTTATGATTCAGCGTTAAAAATTCTTCTAGTTACTACTTCTTTCTCGAAAACCAATTTTGAGCAAAATACGACTGCCTGTTTCTCATCCCCCAAAATAGAACGCAATAAAACATGACGTGTTCTAATTCTTATTTGGCTCAATTCGGAACTTTCACAATCTAAAGCGATCATCTTTATCTCTGATGGCCTGGAGAGCCCCAACTGGAGCTCTAACGAGGGTATAGATCTCTACTCCCATAAAAATCAATGTTGGGGCAAGAAAAGAAGTACTTTCAGACAAACTTTTATTTATCTTATTTTAACACGGCAATACAAGATTTGCTATCCCAAAGCGTATTATTTTATGAGTAAGCAGCCAGATGAAGAAAGTTTTACAAGTTAATCGTAGTCATAATTTTTTTTTTCAATTAGGGAATCTGATGACCATTAACAAGTTTAAGTGATATCAATAGTTGTGGTAATAGCAACAGCTGGAGCACCAGCACTAGTAGTAGTGGTAGTAGTAGAAGCAGCAGCAGCAGCAGCAGCAGCAGTAGTAGTAGTAGTAGTAGTAGTAGTACCAGTAGCAGCAACAGCAGTATAGTAGTAAGAAGAGGAAGAGAATGAGTAGAAGGAGAAAGAATCACAATTGTTGCAGTATAGGAAGTGATAGTTGTTGTGCTAGCAGAGGTAAATGTTCTTATACAGAAGCAATACATAGGCTGTATAAGTGGCTTGTCCTTGTGATGAAAGAGAAGAATTTACTTTTGATGCAGGATTAATATTATTAAGAATGAAGCTTAACAGCCAAACAAAAACAGTTAACCTAAAGGAATTCATGAGCAGCAGTAAAGACAGATTCGCACTGCTCACAGCAGAATCTGAGACTCATTAATTGGCCTGTTGAATCATTAATCGCTTAATCAGATTAGTAAGCTAATTATGAAAAAAAAAGCAAATCTTTTTATTAACTCTTTTCTAAACATTCGTTGTTATTATATACGTCATAAACAAATGGACAGCTATACGTTTCCGCAAGACCCAGCATCTTTTGGGCACATTTACCGGGAATTCATACCTTTCTCACAAACATTTACAAAAATCTCTATATGAATTAAGACAAGGCATGCAGAATAAGCTAAATTACTGCACTCTCAGATATTAAGTACGACAGCAAAAGCAATATCAGCAATTACTCTAACAGCAGCAACAGTGGCAGCGGTTCTAACTAATCCTTGTCCGCGACATGTCGGACCACTCGCCCTGTCTTTCCCAGCTGCTGCAGTGAGTCCCATGACGGGCCTTGTCATCCCTGGGCAATTATTGACACCAGAATCGCATTATGGACTGGCCGGCAGCTAATGGCCTGGTGTTTAGCGCCACCGACCACGCCTGGGAACTGCATCATGTGTGCACGCACAACAAGATGGAGCCTGAATATATAATTTTTTCGAGACGCTGGCCATTCGGTTTTTTTTTTTGTTGTTGTTGTTCGTTTGTCGTTTTTTTTTAATCCAAAAAGTATCTTTTTTTTTTCAAATGTTAAGTAAAGCATAAATTATTATGTGAGATAAATTGACTTCCTATCGTAAAGCTTGTTTTAATAGGTATTTTTAAGAACACTAAGCTTTTCAGCGATTTCTTTGAAAGGAAGGAGTAAATGAAAAAAAAAAAGTTTTAAGATGTTAAACTTCTGCGGATCGTTTAGTTTCGTCCAGGAGTCAACATGATTTTGGTAACGACTAAAATGGAAAGAAAGCTTATGAGTTGATGTCATTGATAATGTTTAATATTACTTTTAAGTAATCAAAAATATTTCCAATCGATTAAACTGATTTACCCAGTATCGGAAATCGATTTATTTATTTTCTTTTTTCCTTCATTAAATTCACAGATAATCAAAAGAAATTTTTAGGATAGGTGTTAGACGAAATAATGATATTTTTTCTCACTTAAAACCTAATTATGTTTTCAAGCCTTGTTTTGTTTCCTTCGGGATATCACCTTTTTTTTTTTACTAGAGATTCATATGTTGTTATAATTTTTTTTATGTTAACCTAAAAGTTTCATAGTATAAATTGTTGCAATGAAGTTAAAATCTCTCTTAAGTAAATATTTGCGACTTCTAATTTTATGATGAATTTTCTTTTTTGAGGAAGTATTCAGGCCACATCTGCACAAAGTACAAAGCACAACTCTTCGAATTTATTATCCCAATTTACGATGATGATTTTAGAAATCAAGCCTCACATAATAATCATTAATTCATTAATTGTAACAACATTGGTAGTAATGCGCGCGAATTGGGATATCATTGACAAAAGTGAAAATTTCAAAAATTTCAGATTGAAGATTTTACATCCGCTGGAATTTTTTATTAATGTTCATCGTGCATCTATTTAAGAAAGAGATAGACACACTGTCAGACAAAAACACATACACAGCGGGAGAGAGGAGACAATTACATAGAGAAAAAAAAAGAGGAGAATGAAAAAGAAGGAAATTTAGGCTAATGAAATGGAGAGCGAGAGAAAGAGAGAGTGAGAGGGGGGGGGGGGAAGAGGTAGATAGATAAATAAACATATAAAAAGAGACAGAAAAAACAAATGAATAAACAAAATCATACAATTTTAGAGAAAGAAATTATGCAGGTCAAAATTTTAAAAAAAAAAATAATTAAGCAACAAAAAGAATCTGTAGACTTGCTTTGCTTCGCACATATTACATAAAAAAAAAGAAAGCCCAAATTGCATCACTCTACAACAGAAAGAAGAGGACACGAGAGAAGAAATTGTAAGCGTGTAAAATAATGAGTTCCGTGGAGCGGTTGACGAAGCCCCGCTCACAGAGCGCTGGCCATTTAGCGGCAATTAGAGGCCCTAACTAGACAGGCGCAGCCAGCAACCAGGCCCCCAGGGCCCGAGTACAGGCCCGGCCTACGTAACGTCCCTGGCAAGGCCGTGTCTCTCTAACGACGCAGAAACTGGGTACGACAGTCTCAGCAGCTCAACGGCTCAGCAACTCATCATTTGAGGGTGTCGGGCTAAGCGATGAAGCCATGTCTTGGTTGTCCCCAGATTTTTTTGTATTTTTTAGATTTTGTTGGTTTTTTTTTAACGGTGATGAAGTGAGTGTTTTTTTTTTTTTTTCTTTATCTTAATTGGGTGGGTAACGTCTTCAGAAGTTAACAGTGCACAATATGTTTTGCATTAAACTTAAGTGTTTCTTTGAATCCTGTGTCTATTAAGAGCGTCGAACAATTTTTGCGTGTGTTATTGACTTTGAATGTGTCCTATAAAGGACAAAACCCACGAAGGGTTTTTTATGGAGAGGGGAGGTAGATGTAAAACATTTAAAAAGAACATTTGACTAAAAAAATTAGCTTTGTCGAGTAGGATCTATAATATTTTGCAGATTTATATAGAAGAAAAGAAAGAGCAATCAAAGAAGTCAGTAAACAGGCCTTGAGGCGACCTGGCAGAAATATATATGATTTCTCGTTTAGGTCTTTAGTATAACATGTCTCGAATGGTTTCTATTTTACAAAGCTATTTCCATATTCATAAGCAAACAGTTGAATTTTTCGTTTTTTTCTATGGCTTTGTTAAGCGATTATTTTTTGTTGTTGTTTTTTTTTTATTTTTGAACGAATGATTTTCAGAAAACATGGCCATAATCATTCTACTTTATTTTATCCAGCCTATCTTCATACTGACAAGGCCCTTCTTCAACATTATTGACAGAAAATTTCAAGTCCAGAACATCTAAAGTCTCGATTCCTTCCTTCCTTGATTTTTTTTTTTTATTGTTACACAATTTTCTTCCTCTTATGTTTTTAATTACCTGTTTAACTGACATGGAGCTGTCGATTTGAACTTCGAGTTTATTTTCGACAGCGTCTCTATTGTTGACGGGTCATCGTAAAGCGGAAGTCTATCCGAGCATGCGCAAGAGTGGTTCCCAAGCTCTCTTAAGACCAGTGTAGAACGGCCTGATCAAACGTGGCGCACAATGAGCCTATTTTGACGACTTGATTACCTGCTCTTTTATTCAAATCCTATCGATTGGCACTTCTCTAAATGCAGAAATAATCATAGTGATTGAAATAGGACGTGTAATAAAGTAGGTTTGTCAGAGCAATGGAACAGGTTTTCTAAGCCCTTAGCAGGAAAACTGACAAAGAATAACGAGACTTGTCATTTCAAAAGACCCGGGTATAAAGTTGTTTTTTTGTTCTGGTCTCAGCGGTTGCCTCTCAGCAGGCATCTTGCTGTCGTTGCTTTGTGATGGTTGATAATGAAGGATCGATACCCCTGAGCCCACTTGAAGGGTTTGTGATAATCGATTTGGCCCAGGATTATTGAATATTCGCAAGCATTTTACTGAATTAAAAAAAAAAAAAAGGATAAGAAAAGAATATCATGTATTGATAATTCTTCATCGAGTTTTATTCAGTGCATGAAAGAAAAATGACAGACTAAGAATTAAATGATTAGTATAACATTACAAGGAAACAATCGAGACATTTGTAACCAAAAAATACAGTAAAATATTTCACGTATTTAAAAAAGGTCTGAGATCCCAAAATTGGAAAGGCTTGGCACCAAAGAAATTGCCACACCGATATGTAAATAGTTTTGATAGTTGAGCAAAGAAGGACTTATATAAAGTATTCTTCTCGTGTTCAAGCCTTAGACAGACTTGAGGGACGGTAAAGCTAAAGAGGTAAACATATGCATATAAGATATAATGGTGGGTTTGTCAATTGTGCACTAAGCCCTGGGATAAATATGGTCAAATTAATGCTTCAAAACAAGTTCGCTGTTATACCTACACACGACTGATTAATATAAGAATAATATTCGCGCAATGTAACTTTTGTATTTTTTTTAATATACCTCTTACTTTTGGCTTCTAATTTTTGCTATGCACTAAGCAGAGGGGCCATATTTGATCTTTTTTTTATGTTTATTAGATAAAACAATGCTTGCATTTCTCATTCCCTTGTTCTTGCTTGTCATAAACATTTGGCCGTGGGACATCAGAAATCAACTAAACTGTGGATGTGAGAGGAAATTCAGGATTGAGAATAATCTTGAAAAAGATTTGAGCTGGAGGGCTGATGACAAGAAAACTTGAAGCTTGGCCAATTCACTGTGGGCAGATTTTTGTACCGAGTGTTATTTGTCCAACATAGACTAATTAGTTTAAGAAATATTATGCTTCTCGCTATGACAGCTTGGTCATTAATATGTATCTCGACCACTCAATATTAAGTGCTTTCATCAGATTGTGTATTTGAGATGTTTATGCGTGGCATCCTTCGATCGATTCGTGATGATGCGAAGCTGTGAAATTATCTCATCAAATGTGCAGTGTGTCCCCGATGATGGGACGGAGTGACGGGGTGTGTGAGTGGATTTGAAAGAGGATGGAGGTGTGTGTGGGGTGGATGCATTCTACTATCTGGTTTTTAATAATAGGACATAAAGAGAAGAAGATAGAGAGAAAAAAGAAAGAAAGAGGAAAGACAAAACTGGTTTTAAGTTCCTTTATTTCCCTATCCTTGATAGTATGACAGAACATTAAAAATTTCATAATGTTGTACTATATTTCCGATGTTTGTATTATGATTGTCGTATCAGCTTATTATTTTAATGCTTTTTAGTGACGTGTGTTTACAATCTCATTGTGTATAGCAAATTTTATGCAAATGTAGACTATAAATAAGGCCTATGTCCTCTTTTTGGCCAATGGAATTGTCTACTCTATGGATTTTGATGAATAAACGTTAAAAAAAAAGAATAGGACATAATTGCTTGGACGATAATAAAACGTTTGAGTTATATTTTTCAACATTATTTTTATTTTTTCCGTTTTGGTCAGATTTAATTGCTTATGTTCAATCTCTCTAAAACTTCTGCTATCGACATTTATTTTGGTTTAGGATTTTTGCCTCCACGAATGTAAA
>JAWDGP010004098.1:665000-695000 GCA_033675545.1 Elysia crispata | reverse complement strand
CGAAGAAGAGGGAAAAAAGGAAAAGAGAAAGACCGTAGAAGAAGAGGATTCAGAACATTGGATTTAGTGGTAATGAAGAGAAGGAGGAAGAGGAGGTGGAGAAAGAAGGGAAGAGGTATAACCATGTCGAGGATTATTGTAAGAAGGAGACCGAAGACGAATGTATGGAGATGTGGAAAACAAAGAGGAGGAAAAAACCCATCGCTGACAATATGTTTTAAAAGTGTGACTATACGACAAATTAAATTGTTTACTTTAAACATAAATTTTGAAGCAGAGTTAAATGATTCACGATTTTTGACTTTAATTGAAGTGGAAGGTCAAAGTCTAACGTTTCTGGAAAACGTGCAGCCGGATTTATTGTATTTCAGTTATGCAGTTTTGCATTCTGACGAGAAATGTGCCTTGCATATTTTGAGAATGACAGAAATTTCTTCTTTTTTTTTTTGTTGTTGCTGTTGTTGTTGTTGTTGCTGTTGTTGTTGTTGTTGTTGTTGTTGTTGTTGTTGTTGTTATTATTATTATTATTATTATTATTATTATTATTGTGTAAAGGAAGTTACCATAATCGAGTCACTACTTACATTAGTAGTTTGTCTTTTGAGAGAGCAGTTCAGTCAAAAAGAAAAAAAAAATCCGAGAGCCTCAGAAATGAGTAAATTTTTTTAATCACAGACACCCGGAAAGGACTTTAACCAACGCTCGCTACCGATGTCATTAACTCAGTCATTGTCATATTTTTCAAACAGAGTTAAACATAGACTCTAAGTCGGGCGCTTATGTAGCCATATGTCGAGGGCTCGAATCCCACAAAGGGTGAATCCAAGAAATTGGCTTCATAAGGCAGTCTTGATCCACACTATCTTAATTAAACTACTTCATTGAGTGTACTTGAAATCTATCAGCGCAGGATAGATTTTTAAGTTCTCTCCGCACCTCAAACACAGTCATGGCAGTTATCTAGATCTATATCTGAAAAAATTCAATCAGTACAAATATAAATCACGAAACAAGTCTATAAAATAACAAAAAAAAGAACATTGCCAAGCCCAATAAGAGGCCCAAAATGTGTCAGAATAAAATAGGTGTTTTGGTCGAAATAAGATTAGCATCGGTCTGTTTCGTCTCTGATGTTGAAGAGAAGAAGATATCAGGAAAAGAGAGCGGCTATGGCTGCGGAGTAAAAGCGATCGCAGAGATACCGTCCACACCTTTTTCGCAGTTTTGTGCTCCATACCGTCAAAATGTAAAATTAGGGCCTCATCTTTTCAGTTTCTCCCTGCCTGACGAGGTCTTAACTTTGATATGCAAAAAGTCCTGAGATCATCGTATACATATATAAACCAAAAAGATAAAGAGAAAAGCGAATTGAGTCACAGTGATGTATAAAAGATAAATCAAAGAGTGCGAGTCAATCAGGATCATAATTATATCCTCAAAAAAATATGAAAAAAACAACCAATAGACAAATAATTGGAACCCCGCTTCTTCATAGCTGATTGGAGTTTTTAAAAGTACAAGTCTTCTTGGAGTTTAATGTTAGAACAAACATACTTTATAGTCTAGATTTATGATCAAATTAAGATGTAAAGGATTTCATCTGAAAAAGAAAACAAAATAAAAAGATAATTATGTGTATCACAGTAGATATGAAAACGCCTGAGCAAAGACGGGATAGATGGTCTACCAAATCCCTGCAGACAAGCTACCCAAAGCCATTGAGACAATGAGACGGCCTGAAATTGGCCAAATTTGAATCATTTTCACGGATAACCAGGCTTGGGCCGTTCCTCTAAACGTATTAGGCTACCCGACCGATTTTGGTGGGGCAAGGAATCGTGCTTGTTAAGTTGTCGTGGGAAGGACGTGGAGGGATGCAGACGGATCGGCATGGGGCTCAGCTAGATTAGAATTCGTTTATGGGTACGGGGGAGGGGGAGTGGAAGAGAGCGCGGGGGGGAGGAGAATTCGAGGAAATGGAAGAGATTGAGGAAAGAAAAAAAAATGTAGATCAAGCTGGATGATTAGTTCTGGATGTATTATTATGATTAAAGTTGAAATTGTTTGTTGCGTGAGTAAGAAATGAAATTTAGATAATGAGGTAATTGTGCAAAGGCATAGATTAAAGTCTTAGGTGGAGAATGTAGCCTGTGTAAATTTGTTTCAAAGAAATAATTACGCAACAAGGCATACGGTACCTTCGGAAAACTATCTCTGTCATCGATTTCCAGTCGAAAGAAATAAGTTTGTTTCTGAGGAGGAGAGAAAGAGACGGTAGAGACAGAGACAAAGAGAAAAAGGGGGGGGGGGGGTGAGAGAGAGGGAGAGAGAGTTGGTTCGTGGAAAAGGAGAAAAAAGTGTGTGTATGTGGGGTGGGGGAGGTAATGGAAAGATAGGGAGAGAAAATATCTCTCTGATAAAAGGATAGAAACTATTTTTACTTTACGAATGGAGTTTTAAGGGTCTCATTTCCTCTAAACCGTCTAAATACAGTAGTTTTGTGGAGATAGTTTCTACTATCACTATAAATAGAATCACGATATCAACTGCGCACAATACAGAAATTATAATATATACGCTTAACTCTTAGAGTTAAAAAAATGGATGATAAGGAAGTATAGGAACTTGCAGGAGGGGTGCAATAGGGATGAGTGGCCAGAAAAAAAAAAGGGGGGGGGGGGGGGAGGAGTTATTGGCTTAGATGAAATCAAAGGGCTGGGGAGTGGCTGGCCCTCTACAGTTTACAGCGAAAGATGAGCCCATTTCAGCCCCCTGGTCGATAGCACTTGACTAGGAAACTGGTTGCTTCGACTCAACAGTTTCGGCCAGGAAACTGCGTTTCTCGAGACCTTTGACTGGTCTTAGAAGTATAGTCTCCATTGGCACAGTCTTACTAAAAGTCTTATCTTATATCTATATTGAAAGCTTGAAGGTTTGAGAATTTCTGCCATAATTGATGGTTGCTAATTTTACCATTCGGATTTCTGCCATTAATCATCTGCAACTGCGGCTGTATTAAACGGTGTAGAGCTACAGCACTTTATTCAACAAACAACAGAATTGCTTATATTATCTCTCTTTTTTGTTGTTGTTGTTGTTGTTGTTGTTGTTGTTATTCTTGTTTTTTTTTTTTGTAGTTGATGATATTATATTTATTATTATCATTATTATTATTATTATTATTATTATTATTATTATTATTATTATTATTATTATTACTACTACTACTACTACTACTACTACTACTACTACTATAAATACTCCTATCACAGTCTTTGTACTTTTAGAACTGTTTGTTACGCATGTATAAACCCGGAAAACCTTTGGGGGATTCCAACATTCAGAGGTTATCTTTATCTGGATTGCAATAAGTTTAGATCAAAATTAAGCTAGATCTCAAAGATCATAAAAGCGTTTGTCATTATTTTTCGGAATTTAGCCGAACTTTATGATGTTTACGCGTCCCTCTTAATATCTCAGGAAATGAACGAAATGAATTTGGATCAATCATACACAAAAAGTCTTGCAGACGCGTTTTGTTTTCGTATTTTTGGGATTTTTTTTTTCATATTTTTAAAACTTGTTTTTGTGAGAAGTTTCCTTATAACAAAATGCGCTTTGTGTGTCAAAAAGAGGCTACTTCTCTTCATCTCCTAAATCCTCCCTCCCAATCTCCCAATTTTCCCCTGCGAGATACGTATAGTCTATATCTAGGAAAATCAAATTATTTGATTGTTTGTTTTTTTTATTTTATTTTATTTAAGTAAGAATTTCGGCCTGTTTTCAAATAATTATAATTTTATGAAGAATTTGGTTTCTTTATGTAAGAAATAGAGTGTAATCGCCTCGAAATGTATAAAGTTGCTTGACCCATATGTTCGTTTGTTTGTTTGTTTGAGTGATTGTTGGTTGATGTGGGTATTTTTAATATTTTTTTTCAATTTATATAAAAAGCCAGATAAGCCTAATATCTATGTATCTAAACTATAACTTTCGCATAGATTGTTCTCTCAATTGTTGTTATATATCTACTAAATTTAGTGTTTCATGATTATAATTTATATTCTTCTTAATACTTTAATTATTACTCTGATTTTTATTGTCGGATGTGTGGTGGTTATATATATATATGAGTGTGTTATTAAGTTGATTAAATATAATTAGTTTGGTATATATATTTTAAAATTTATACGTTATGAAACTGTGGAGAAAACGAAGTTTGTTTTTGTTTCGTTTTTAACAAAGCCTACATTACTTTTCGTCTACTTTGTTTAGTAAATTAAGTTGAAAGTCTCTTACATTCAACAATTCTGTTAGCTTATTTAGCATCACTGCGTAAAAAAACAGGATGGTGTATATAGTGGTTGAGATTAGCAATCACGACGGACTTTGGTTTTAAAGGATTATACACTTGAGGCGGAAAAGATATGTTTTGAGGAATGATTGATTTTTTTTTTCCATCGTATGAAGCTATTATGAGTGCCTTATAACAGACGAGGCCTTGTCGGAAAAACAGAAGAAAAGTGAAATGCCTGTTAAATGAATGCATTGGTTTTTTTACAGTTTTTTTTTTTTTTTTGGTTGGGTTGGGTTTTTTTCCCTCTGATTCTACAAAATGGAGCGCCAGTGGCCGTGAGGTGAGAGAGTCCGTCTTGTTAGCCGCATGGACTTTGACGTTTTCGAGTCCCGAGCCGTCGGTAAGAGAGATTAGGGGCTTATCTTTACAATTTGGCCCTACCTGACAGGTTCAGAGTTTAATATGCGTAAAAAGTCTGAGATACGCGTGTTGTGGACGGGTAAAATCAAATAACAAGCAAAAAATACGGTTCTTAACACGACCTTGACCTGGTTAGTCTTGTCTCCTCAGTTTATCTTGGATTCTGGAAGTTTTGAAATCTAATTCGATGCGATTTGATTTGTTGCGAAGTGCTTATCAAATTTCCGAGATCTGAGAAGACTTCAACTTGGGAGGTAAGGAGTTAAAATTAAAGATATCAGTCTGTATTATGTATTAAGAAAATTGCTTTAAAAATGTGCCGTTCTTGTTTTTAAGGGCTAATGGTCATTAATTCTTTGTTTACCAGCTTCAGAAATCAGATATATGCTCATAAAAAGGGCTAATTAAGTTCAATTTTGCAAATGCGAGACTGAGCTATCTGGTTATACTTATAACCTGAAGAGCAAATTATTTTGGTTCGTAAAGATTAATCTCCTATAACGTAAACATTTTTGTTCAATTTGATTCCGATGAAGATAAACATTGAGTAATAATTATCCTACGGACTTTGATTGGAAATTAGCAAACCTTTAATTTACATCTAAAAGTACATCACCTTCCTCTGTGTTACTTCTTATTGTTTGTGAAATTCTTTGTTTGCTATCCCCTCTCTTTTTTCCTCTTTGCCTTCCTTTCCCCCCTCCCCTCTCTCTCTCTCTCTCTCTCTCTCTCTCTCTCTCTCTCTCTTTCTCTCTCTCTCTTTCTCTCTCGCTCTCTCTCTCCCTCTCACTCCCTCCCTCTCTCTCTCTCTCTCTCTCTCTCTCTCTCTCTCTCTCTCTCTCTCTCTCTCTCTCTCTCTCTCTCGCTCTATCTCCCTTTCACTCCCTCTCTCTTTCTCTCACTCTTTCTCTCTCTTTCTCTCTCTCTCCCTCTCAATCCCTCCCTCTCTCTCCCTCTCTCTCTCTCCATCACTCGTCCTCTTTTTTTTTCTCTATCCCTATTTACCTTTCGCAGTACTTTGCATCCATCCTTTTATCTACTAAATGTATATAAATATTCTACCTTTCTATCTGTTAAAAAACCAAATACTTTCTATTTTACTTATGTTTCTTAGACATTTTTTCCTCCTGTGTCTGTGGATATAATTATATATATATATATATATATATATATATATATATATATATATATATATATATATATATAAGATCTTACATTAAATTTAAGGTAAGATCTTCTATATCTATGAAATGCTCCCACTCTTATCAATTATTCCAACTTATCTTCAAACTATATATATATATATATATATATATATATATATTCCCACTTCTCTCTCAAAAACACTCCCTCTCTCTATCTATCTATCTATCTATCTATCTATCTATCTATCTATTTATCTATCTATCTATCTATCTATCTCTTTCTCTATCTATCTATCTATCTATTCATCTATCTCTCTATCTATCTGTCTATCTATCTATCTATCTATCTATCTCTATCTATCTATCTATCTATCTATCTATATATCTATCTATCTATCTCTCTATCTCTCTACCTACCTATCTATCTATCTATCTATCTATCTATCTATCTATTTATCTATCTATCTATCTCTTTCTCTATCTATCTATCTATCTATCTATTTATCTATCTCTCTACCTATCTATCTATCTATCTATCTATTTATCTATCTATTTATCTATCTATCTATCTATTTATCTATCTATCTATCTCTCTGTCTCTCTACATATCTACTATCTATCTATCTATCTATCTATCTGTCTATCTATCTGTCAATCTCTATCTATCTATCTATCTATTTATCTATCTATCTATCTATCTATCTATCTATCTATCCCTTACCCGCTCTCTCTTCTTAGCTCACATAATTAAATCATTTTTTCGTTGTTGTTGCTCTATTCATGAAAATTCGCTAACCCTTAAATCTTAACATTGTCCACAAACCAGCTCACTTACTCAAGCCTTGGTGTGTATTTCCATGCTGTTTTGCACATTTACGCAATCGCAAAACAAACACTAATAACTTGAATTATTTGATCCTTGTAAAGTTACAGAGTAGGAACATACATTGTGAAACTGTTCTTGTTGAAATACCAAACACGAAAGGGTTACATCTCCTGCATTCATCTCTTATAAATAATGCCAGTGCATGAATCTCTATGCTTTTAAACGTGACTTAAGTTGACTTTTCCGTATTATTCAGGTCTATTGTAAAAAGTCCTACACTTTTGAATATTTTTGTGACAAAAAAAACGCACGTTTATTAAATAACGACGGAGAAAACAACTTGTTTTTATGTGATGACTTTTTGTCTTATAACTATGTATTACTTAAAAGTTATAGCATGTTTCATAAAAAGTGTAATTAATTATGAGGTCGAAGCAGTAGTAATAACGTTTAATTATAATCAAAGCTAGTTCACCTATCAGCTGTGATTGATAATACATTCTATGTCTCTAGAAAGGAGCATTTAGTACTTTCATATTTTACTCTTTTCTTTTGCTTTTCAATTACTCTGTCTCTATCAAAACATTTTGGAACGATTTGTACATAGAAGATGTTCAAAATTATATGTAACCAGTTTTTACCCTATTTTTTTTCTTGCATATCATTCTTTTATTTGTTGTCACCCTACTGCTTCACAGAGTGCAATCTTTATTTCAGCTAATGTTTCCCCAATATGAAAACTAAAAAGGTAATACACACTTTTTTTCCCGAAAGTGTATCAATTTGCGTACAAATAGCACCATTACGTCTAGTTTCTAAAATGTGTGCCTCTCACTCTACATAGTATTGTCAAGAAATTCAAACAGATGGTGTATCAAATCTAGGGCCTGAAAGAAAACTTATTTATGGCTCGAATAACTTAGAGGATTTCATTGATCCACATGTTTTATGTACAAAGATAAATGAAAAATATGCAAAATTTATTCGCGATTTTTTTTAATCGTAACTATGTTAAAGGTCTCCATGTTTTATGGATAATATTTAGATAAATTATGCAAAGTTCGTAAAAAAAAAGAAACAAAAAATATGCAAAGTCATACATCTTATGGCAAAAGATGCAAAGAGTTTGGTGTCGCATCATACCACAGGCGCAGATTTGAAAGATGAATAATTATCGCAATAAATGGACATAACTCTAAACTCAAGGTCAGCGTATCGGGAAAAAAAAAGTAATAAAAAAAAAACCGCCAAAGTTCCACCAGAAAACATGTAGCGTAACTTGCGGTCAATAGAACTCCACTATAAAAGTTGTGCGTATGGATTCTCTAAGACTGACGAGGGAAAGAAGAAAAAAAACCCAGAAACTTGAGTCTGGCGCCTTCGATCTAATGCAGCAAGCTGCAGACAATGGGGCGACCCGTTAGGAAATGGTGCGGATTTCCAACCGGTTCTGTATTGTCTTGCTCCTATTACTTCCTTGCATTTCGACGCTTTGTATATGCTTTAGCTCCTTAAACCTTTGGTGGGTTTTATTCGTGTCATGTGGTCATGGAAATAATCGATTCAAAAAGCCCGAAATCTTCTTGTTTTTCTATAGATACACAAAAGGGACAATCTCCCGTTCAATTAGCGGATGGGGAAGACATTACATGTAAAAAATGACATGTATTTTTTAAGACAATTTTTTATCTTAATCCATAATTTTTTTCTTTTATTGACTAGATTTGAGAAGGACATATCAAGGTGTTCTAAGTTAAACAAATTTTAGTCTTTTTCAGTTAGAGGTATGAGTTTTTAAGCGTTAAAAAAATCCAATGTCGAAAAGTTTGCTATTAATAATAGTAGAGATCACGTACTGCCTTCGATGATCATTCTTGTGGAAGATAATGCCTGAGTGACAACAATTGATTACCAAAAATAAGATACACCTAAATTTATGTATATTTACATAGTGAGAAAATCTGAGCTTCAAAATAATTTTCATTTGATTCAGTCTTAATTTTACATCTGTTTACTTCTAAACAAGACAAAAAAAATCAAAAGTCAACTTTTTGCAAATTACATCTCAACCTTGATGAAAGTTTCAAACTTGATGGATCATGGATTCTCAAATTTATAAAAGTTAGATTAAGTTCATTCCTGGAAAATAAAATCTCGACAACTTTTCAAAATATAAACCAAAATTCAGTTTTATTATTGCATTCTTTTTTTATTAATTTACTAATTTATCGTATATTATCCTTTAGATTTGTGTCTGTCACGTCATAAGTTTAAATATCAATCAAAGCATAGATCTAGATCTAAATATAGATATAGAGCTGGCCGACACAATAACATTAATGTCAGCCAAACAATTATTTTTTTGTATTTTCAAGCAAGGGAATCGCTATGATATGTTGGACTTGACTTATAATAACCGCCTGTCATGTCTAAATTTAAAAGATGTTTTGTCATCGAATTTTCAGATCTTTCAATTGCGAAAATGAAGAGGAGGAAAGACGATTTTAACTTACTAATCACGCAAGACCTCAATTAGGCCAACTGATCTCGTCTGTGTGGGCCTTGATTTAATCTAAATCTTGATCTAATTGTTTCTTATCAGACAAGTGAATATTTCCTAGACGTGTAAACTTTAATCTGTTAGAGGTAAGATTCTCTTTAAACCGAAAGGAAGCCAACTATCATAATTATCAACAGATCGGGAATTGATGGATAGTTTTTTTTTTTTTTTTTTTTTCTCCAACAAAGCAATGTTGAAAAGTTTTAACATGCGAAAATACTTGAAGCAGTTTTGCAAAAGAGTTTTTCAAAAAGTAGTTTTTAAGTAAGAGAAAAGGAAGCAGCCTTATAGTGTTTTCATTTATTTTAATTTATTTCTTTTCTCTAAAAAATATAATTTAAAAAAAAAACAGAGCTTTATCAAAAGTAAACTATTCTAGAACGTTTGGGGTATCTATCTTCTTTGTTGCTCTAGTTCTAATAGCATCAATTGTCGTTGTCCTTTTTTATATTAATATATTCCATAGTTAACGTATTTATTTACTTTTTTTACATCTGAAATATATTTTCTTATCCCCCCTCTGAGCGAAAATGGCTGGAAATATATCGCATTAAATGAACATAGGCCTTAAAGCCTTTGGGTGATCCAGCGATTCTGGTGAATTTCTGATAGTCAGTATGATTGCATATATTTCACTTTCTCTCCCTCTCTCTCTCTCTCTCTCTCTCTCTCTCTCTCTCTCTCTCTCTCTCTCTCTCTCTCTCTCTCTCTCTCTCTCTCTCTCTCTCTCTCTCTCTCTCTCTCTCTCTCTCTCTCTCTCTCTCTCTCTCTCTCTCTCTCTCTCATTATATATCTTTCTCTCTATTTCTCTCTATCTCCTTTCCTTCACTTCGTTATTAAATTACGTCGATTTTTTACGCTTCTCCCCCTTTTATCTTTGTTGCGAAATTCGTGTTGCCTGTAGCTTTTTTTTTTACAGATCTTTCAACATAGAATTTTGTTAGATCGCCCCCCCCCCCCCAAAAAAAAAAAAAAACCAGACTCGCAGAATTCAGAAATAAAGATCAGAGGTGATGCGCAAGAGGAAAATAAAGCTAATGCAAAAAACGGGTGTTTGTTTTGTCGATTAAAACTCAAGGTTTTCCTCGAAAAAACAGCAGACATTTGGGACTTGAAAAAAAAACGGTAAAAATCGAAATGCTTTAAGTGAATAAACATCCATTGACACTCGGATCAAAATTTTCAAAAAAGAATTTGAATCGGATTAAATGGAGATAGGTGTTTAATGAAAACTTACAGTTATACTTTATCATTATATTTACATATATACATACATTTATATATATATATATATATATATATATATATATATATATATATATATATATATAGAAGATCTTACCTTAAATTCTCTTCATACTACACTTGTGTTTCAAGCGGAGGACAAAGGTGTCGCCTGTCCTCCGCTCTTTTCGGGTATGACTGAGGTGTGTTCAGTTGCCGTTCCGACCTTGTGTTGCTGTTTTTTCGTTTCCGGGCTACTGGTAGTTTTGTAGTAAATGTTTCTTTCTGTGAGGAAAATATTTCCCTTCTTTTGTTGAGGCTTCGTTTTGTTTTTAGAATGAAATATTTCTCTGCTATGCAAAGTTTGCATCTGTTTGTTGCTGCTGAGTATGGCTGCGCTCTTTCGATTACATCCCATGATAAGTGGTATTCGGTTTTTGATTCCTTAAGTTTCCATATGAATTCACTTAAAGTTGTGGCTGATTTTTTGTGGTTAAGTCTAAAGCTCGATGTATGCTGATTGTATCTGGTTTTGAACTCATTTTCTGTTATTCCTATGTAAGTGTTTTGTTTTTTCGAGGGTTTCTGTTCCACTGTTGCCTTGTATACCACTCCCTTTTGGAGGTACTGGCCTTTGAGTGGGCAGGATTATTTATCCCTGCAGTTGCAAGTTTTTCCTTGTTTTTCTTTTATCTTTGTAGATTCAAGGATTGTTTTGTTGTGGCTAGAAATTATTTGTTTCACATTCTGCAATCAGCTATAGCTTAGCTTTACGGTGTTTTTATGTAATATTTTGAGCAGCTTGTTGTTTATTGGGAAGCACATATACATATCGATTTTGATCATTGGTTCGTTTCATTCAGTGCTGTCGTGTAAAAACAAATGCACGTTTTGACATTTTGATGTTCTTCACTAGATGTCATTTTTTTTTTCAAATATATTTCTCTAAATCTATCGATTAGTTTCTTTCTGTCTCTCTGATTTTCTTTTGTGTATATGTGTATCTATCTTTCTCTTGCTTTCTCTTTTATAACTTTTCATCTATCTTATTTATACCTAATTCTCCCCCGCCCTCCCACACTTCCCCTTGTTCTGCTTCTCCCAATAACGTCTTACTTTTAACTTTCTCTCTCGCTTTTATTATGTTTGTCTCTCTTTTACTATCTTTCTCTATCTCTCTCTATCCAGGTATTTCAGTAATAACAGATCGCATATTTTTCTCAATTTCTCTATCTCGATTTCTTTGCTTTGCTCTTCCTCTCTCTTACCTTCTGTAATTCTCCCTCCCTGTTTTCTCACTTCTTCTTATTTCTTTCTCCAGCTTTCTCTGTCACTGTGATTCTCAGTCAATCTCTCTCTCTTTCTCTTTCTCTCTGTCTGTTTATCTGACTCTGTCTCTCTGTCTCTGACTCTCTGTCTCTGTCTGCTGTCTGTGTGTGTGTGTGTGTCTCTCTCTCTCTCTCTCTCTCTCTCTCTCTCTCTCTCTCTCTCTCTCTCTCTCTCTCTCTCTCTCTCTCTCTCTCTCTCTCTTCCTCCCTTTCTCTCTCTCTTCCTCCTTTGTTCTTGCTGTTCAATGTTAGTGTTGGATTTTTTTTTTATAATTTTCTTATTTTTTGCATTGGTGTTCATCCTATTTTTTGTCATCCTCATGTCTTTTTTTGTGCGATAGCATCCTCAGCATCCTCACATATGTGTTTATGTTGCAATTACACTGCTCCGTAACCCAAAATTGTTGTTTTTCTTCTTTTTTTTTTTTGTTCTCCTAATACAACAGACCTTATAATTCAATTCCTCCCCGCTTTCTCATCTCTCCTGTGCAACTTTTCCAGCTCAAACATTCCGTCTTCATTTTTTGAGTGTGTCTGTGTGTGTCAATACATTTACAGCTTGGGCAAACATTCGAGTAAAGGAAGAAGAACACAAAAATAAAAAAAACCCACCCAAAAAAAAAATTGTAAAATTAAATATCACTCGCTTCAAACAGCTTTACATCCTAGGAGTGCTGAGTCTCAGCTCGTTAGAAATTGATTCTCAGCAGCAGACGACGGTCGTGGTGTTTGCGACTAAGACGCTGACATTTAGAATCGTTCTAAACGTTTCCTGCGGCGCTTCGTATGAAAATATTCGTAGTGAGCGCGGTGACAATACCGCGCTCCACATCCAAAAAAAAAAATACACCCGATACAGAGACAAACGGTTCATCGATATCACCGATCGACACTCCTTACATTCAAATCTACGTTGTTTTTTGAACCAGGCATTCACGACCTGCCCCATTAGAGAGTCTTGCATTCAAATAACGAGGGGTTTTTTTATGAATCGTTTTGACTGGGTTGTAAAGAATACAAAGAAAAGGGCACCCGGTTCTCGTATCTTTAAAATTGGAGGTAGTTACTGTTTCAATTGCCGCCCACGAGCGTTTTAACCCCAGAGATGCGCTTGCTGTTGAAAGAAATAGAAGCTTTCAAAAAACAGCAGTTTGGTATCTTTGTGTAAATGCTTTGGAAGCACTATGTAGATTGTTTAGTTTAATGCACGTGCAGTTGCAAGTTGTAAAGATATTGACCCAAAAAGAATAGCGTTGCCCCTTTTTTTTTTTTTTTTGAGATATCTACGATGAAGAAGGTGTGCCAGAAATAATTTTCTTCAGGTTTAAATGTGATGGCGGAAATCCTGAAATGGTAATTTTTTTGTCACTATTTCGAAAAATTTTCATACCCTTTCATCAACTAAGGAAGGCATTTATAGGTTGGAAAGTAGGCAGGAACCTCCCGTTTCCCCCTCCCCCCCACCCTCTCTCCACTTTTCCTCTCTGATTTTAAACTTAAAGAAAATGCTTGGTGATATCTCTATAGGTTTTCAAAAACGATGGAGTGGCAAGTAAAGCCGATAAGATGAAAAATAAATGCACGAAAAAGGATGTGAAAAGTTATATATATATTTTTCAAAAATTGAATTCCATCTTTGTCGTTTTTGCCTTTCATTAACTAAGGCTACCATTCCACTATATAGTTTAACTATAAGTTTCTCGAAGAATCTTACATAGAGAGAGTTATTCATAAAGTTATAGATAGCCTGGATCTTCCTGTTCTTTGAGTCATGGGGCTAGCGCAAAAGTCCATGTTTGGTCTTTATACACAATTGCTCATTTGGCGATATTTTTGTGGCAATAAAATACAAAAAATTTTTAAAAGCATTTAATAGTCCAATTGTAAAATTTTTCTTCAGTTTTCATCGACCACATTAGAAATTGCTAATGGCAGATCAAAATTCAGTAAACCTTATTACTGTGCACTAAATGGCTTATGATGAGATATCTTAGAAATAAACAGAAGGTGCTTTTTTATGATATAGATGAGACTTCACAAAGAGCTACAAGACATCATTATGTCCTTGTAAAAGATTTGTCCGAATTCGATTTGGAAGACGCTCGCTAATTATAATTAATTTGTGGAATTTTATTTACTTTTATTCATCTGATATAAGTTGGCGCACAATGAGCACTTATATTTATAATTATGATATATGGTATATACTCTTAAACTCTGAGGTATTTCAGTGCATGTTCTTTAGTTTGAAGCGCTTACGGGTATATTTGTTTCGGTTATGTTTTGGTGTATTTTGAAGTGGTTTGAAGAAGGGGCATCGATTTAATTATTTGGTTTGTATGTTTGTGTGTTTGTGTGTTTTTTGGCTTCTTCTCATCGCTTTCTCTATAGCTTGTCGCATTTTTTTATGGAATTTTTTTACTACACCGTTAAGCGTCAATGTTTGCATAATTCAGGATAAGCTGAAATAAAAACTTGTCAATAAGAGCCGTTAGCTAATTATGTAAATTAAATATCTGTTTATAGATCCTTTGAGACTATCATTATTATGTAGATACAAATAAAAACAAAGCAGCCGCAAGCTCACGCAAGGCAATGAACCTCTACGCCCTTCTCATTTTTTGTTTTTGTTTTTTTATTTATTTATTTTGTTTGTTTGTTTTTTGCTATCGTAAATGTATACTGAGCGTTTAAGAGGATCTTTAAATAGACTGGGAAAGTACTGAGTTAGCTGTTTTTCTAATATTGATCGGTCTTTATCATATCAATGCTGTAGTTTAATCACGGGACTAGCAAGTGCTAGAACTCGGTTAGAATAAAATTGTAGTTATGTTAAGAAAGCAGATTTCGTATTCCTTCCTTAAATATTTAACTAAAAACAGCAAATACTTCCAAAAGCTGCATATTAATTATTTTAGTATATTAATTATTTTAGTATAGTAAAATTTTATTAGAAACTTGAATTTTAAAAAAAAAAATCAGAAACTTCGCCAGGAGATTACCATTCAGCTGGCAAGGATACCTAGTCTTACTTAATATGACGATTTGAAAGGCCCCGTGTGAGAAAGCTGTATGCGCGATGATGATGATGATTATTATTATTATTATTATTATTATTATTATTATTATTATTATTATTATTATTATTATTATTATTATTATTATTATTATTATTGTTGTTGTTGTTGTTGTTGCTGTTGTTGTTGTCATTTCAGGAGGCGGGGGACAGAACGAAAAATGAATTTATTTTTTGTTCTTTTTAAAATCTTTGTACTTTGTCATTCTATAACTCTATTTAAAGCCATCAGTTCGAGCAGGACAAGAGATTTATCTGATTAAGA
Source organism: Elysia crispata (assembly GCA_033675545.1). Taxonomy (NCBI): domain Eukaryota; kingdom Metazoa; phylum Mollusca; class Gastropoda; family Plakobranchidae; genus Elysia; species Elysia crispata. The sequence continues at coordinate 679,859 of JAWDGP010004098.1, read as the reverse complement.
TCTCAGAAAACTCAAAACTGACCAATTTCAAAACAGGATATAATCTGTTTCGTTTGAGGCAGAATGCGTGATATATTCTTAATATAATCAGGAACTGTAAACGACCTATTTTGTAACGGAAGCCCGCAGGCCTCGAAAATCGAAGCCGGATTTAATCTGATTTTTTTTCAGTCTGCGTCCTAAACTGTCCTTGCGTTTGATTATTTTCCCCTTAGTTTTATAAAGATAATTAGGCTTTGTTTCTATTAGCACAAAGTTGATATCAACACTCATGAATGATTAAATCTTTATTTAATATTTTTTCCCCCTCAGTTCACTTAGCACTGATTTGTCATGATTCACGGTGAGTCAGTGAGAAAGGCTGGCATCTCCAAAACTGCAATTAGCATTAGTCTGCGGTAACGTTGTAAAATAACCCAGATATAGAAATCTCAGAAGAAACGGATCCTCGATGTTCGCTCACAGAGTCTAAAGTAAAGGGCGTTAACAGCGACTAAATCTAGCTTTTTTTTAATTCTCTTCATTAAAAGAAGTTTCAATACATGAAGTCATTTGAAACTTGTTAGAGCTACAACTGAAGTAGGTGCACATAATTATTTCCATTAGATGTGAAAAAAAAAACCATATTAATTTTCTTTGTGTGATTTCTAGTACTCATTGTTATCAGTTTAGAATCAGAAAAAAAGACATCTGGTTATATCAATTTTTATAAACAAGGTATGCATTGTTTATTGTTAGCGAATTCAAATTTAATATAATTTTATAGACGACTAGGCTTTAAGTCGGTGCATATCATTTTAGATCCATGTATTTTAATTTCAAAATTTTTATGAACCGCTTTTGAGCATTAATAATTTCATGATAAAGCAGCTTGCGAGTATTTTAATATTAGATATTGTTTATAATGAGATTATCTTAGAAACGATAAAATTTACAAACGTGTGCTTAACTAGTTTTTAACTCTCAAAGCTCTTACATGACTGCCGCTTAGCAATGATATCCGACTGCTTACTTTTAGCCTCAGAGGCAAAAAACTTATCCCTGTAACGTCTAGTCACAGAGATTCAGGTCCTGTCTCAAGCCTTAAAATTATAAGTAGGTGGCGGTGATTTCGTGCCGCTACCTCTTGTAAATCACGACTGAATACCTGAGTAAGGGGAAAAAAGTCATATACTTACAGGGTGATATATGCAGAGTTCCATCCATTTGCCATGTTAATACCACTACCTCCTCTTTCTCTCCATCTATTATTTTATAAGCAATATTGCTTTCGATATGGGTTGAGATATGCAATCAGATTCATACAGTGTCCAAATCGATTTCTGGTTACAAAATCTCTAGACTAAAAAGGTCAAGATAATTATCATTTTCTCTTATTCGATTAAGTATCTCAGATGCCGTGATAAAATTCGTGTCTCTGTAGTTTATACATACTTATATATGGGTATTCACGCATTATGATTATGTGAATTTTCGTTAATTTTGTTAAAATGGCTTTATCAACACTCCCGTCTTAAATAAATTAAGCATACTTTTAAAGAAGGTCAAGTCCAGAGTAAAACATGATGTAGACAGTTAAGATCTAAATTGAGCGTCAAAGGGAAAGCAGGGACCATCGTGAACTTTCGGTAAAACAAAATGAACGCACACTCTCACATTTGTTTTAGCGCATCTACTATTCATACGATTACTTTGCACAACAAACTGCAGCAGCGATTATTACAGCATCGCAATGACAAAGCAATGCAATAGGTTTTGAGTGTTGGTTTTGAATCCCTGACAAGATAATGAGATTGGTTTTAAAGGCTCGGATCTGTCGATTAAACAAAATTTTTTATCAAGATAACGTATTATCAATTATGTGAGTTATGGTCTTGAAACTAAAACTGGTACCATAAAAATTATGCTTCTGGGTCTAGATCTATATTGAATAGAAAAAAAATAATAGAGATTAAAGAGGAAGAAAAGGGTGAGGCGAGAGTAAGAGAATGAGAAATAACTAAAGAGAAGAAAACTGCAATGTAGGCGCTTTATACAGGTAGATAGAAAGGAAGACGAATTAGTTTACTAAAAAATACTTATATTAACTGACGATTAAGAATGACACGGTAATAGATAAATGGGTAGACAGTAAATACATTGATTTATCAAGTTTTAAATAGAAATAGAGAGAACGATGATTACCAATGAACGTAAATGTAAAAAAAATAGATCAAAAGGTGTACGATTAGAAACAAAATGTAGATATATAGATAAAAGAGAAGAGAGACAGACAGACAGACAGAAGGACGGAGAGACAGACACAGAGACAGCCAGAAAAAGACCAAAACCTATATCACAGACACTAGGAAGGCAATATCAGGGGCCACAAAGAGAAGAGGTAAACTTAACGCACTAACTGTTATAGTTCCATTTAAATTGATTTATGTGAAGCAAAGCTGGTTACATCTACTTATCATAGATAGAGATAGACAGCTAGATAGAGATATGATAGAGACGGTACATCAAGTAAATTTTGAGGACAAAGCGTCTGAAATTCAGGTCGAACTAAAACTGTCTTTTATCCACATTTGGTTTCAATGGAAGAATAGTGAATTTGGGTTTTGCCATAAAAAACCTGTAGTCTCATGATTTAAAACATAATAAACACTCTCGCAAAAAAAAAAAAAAAAAACCCACTGATATCACACATCAACAAGAGTGGCCATTTTCATCGAAATAATAAGAAATGTTATCTAGTTTTATAAAACCCAAAGCTATTCATCGATCCATCTAAGCTTTCATGATCATTTATATTTTAATAATAAGGCAGCTTTGTTTTTTCGCAACACAGTGCAAGTGGAAACGCATAGCTTTCTGATACGAGTTTGATAGGATTTGAAATAGATAAAGCAAGAACAGAATCAGCTGTTTTTCCATATTAATCTTGCGGATATTGGAGATATTTTTGATGACCTCACACTCCACAAAGTTTATTGCGAAGGTATGAGGGGGAATAGAGAATCGACAAGCTGGTCACACATCAATCAAATTCAAAATACCGGGTATCTAGGTTTAGAGCGTCAATGCATGTTCTTTATGTGTTAATACATATTCAAACACGTATGGTTTCCCCTTGCTTTCTTAACTGGTTTTTAAACTTGGACAACAAGATTCGTAATTCAATTTTAACCGTTTAAACTTGCATATCAACGTAAAATTTGTATAAAAGAACCTTGGGTGATGGGAAATTGAAATCCTACTTCGTGCTCGAGGGGAAAAGACATTGAAATCGAGAGTTAAGTGTACTTTGCGTTTGCCTGACGCTTTTGTCATCTGATCGTTTTACGGAAATTACACCGTGATTAAACCAGCAACAAGATATGGGCATGATATATTTAGTTTCATCACTGATCTAGCTATGCCAACACGAGCCGTTTTATTTTCTTTACGACTTCTGGAATTGCCCAGGAAACAAAAAGACAGACCTTGAGGCTAAATTTGTTTCTCGGGAAAAAAAGTTAATGAGTTTGAAGTGTGTGACATAACGCACGAAGGTCATGCGAGTTTTGCTTAACCACCTGTCGTTCTAGATATCGTCTCAAGCAAAACGGATTATAATTTTGGACTAACTTGTAGCTTGGAAATACTACCTGAAAGAAATATTAGACGAGTACTATTTGATGTTTCGTGACAATATTTATCTTCATGCAACAACAAAAAAAAAAACAAAAAAAAACGAACTTCTAAGAGTAGAAAGTGTCTGTTTTCTAGGTTTCGTAGACGGCTTATTCTGATTAATGAATCGAGGAGAAAGGAAATCTGATTTAAATTAATTCAGGGCTTATAGCGTGTTTTAGTCAAGAGTGAAATATTATATAAGAAATTAAAATGAAAAATACAAGATTTGCACCGATCGCCCTTCAGTGCAGCCAAAATTTTATGTCTTTCTTTTTATTTTATTTGTTTTGTTGATTAAGTTTTGTTTTTGTTTTTGTTTTGTTTTTTGGTTTTGGTTTTGTTTTTTTGTCTTTTGTTTTTTTGTTGTTTTTTTTTTTTTTTTTGGGGGGGGTTGTCTACAAACCTTAATTTCCTGATACTATTGCTTCATCCTTTGTTTCCCTTTCCCCACCTTCACATATCTGTTATTATTTAGTTTTTTTTTTCTTTCTCTTACTTCATTCTATTATTTTTCGTGTATCTCACACTCTTCCTTTATCTTGTTCCCTCTATACCTTCCTTCTTTATTCCTCTCTTTATTTATCTCCCGTTCCTTCTAAATCTTTCTTCTCTTTTTTTTTCTTTTCCTCACTACTCATTCTATCATCCAACAAAAATATAAAATGGTCTGAAATTGACAGTTAAGAATTTTTTTTTTCTATGACTTTCCCCTCTTATCAGGAGTGACGAGGCGTCTCCCTAAATATTACCCAACCTTATCAATTTTTACTGCCTCACCCTTTCCGTCTGTCATTGTCTTTCTCTTTTTTTCTTGATCGTGTTCTTCGTGTCTGTGTGTATGTGTGCGTCTCTCTCTCTCTCTCTCTCTCTCTCTCTCTCTCTCTCTCTCTCTCTCTCTCTCTCTCTCTCTCTCTCTCTCTCTCTCTCTCTCTCTCTCTCTCTCTCTCTTTCTCTCTCTCTGTCTATCTATCTATCTATCTATATATCTATCTATCTATCTATCTATCTCTCTTACTTTCTCACTCACTTTCTTTCTTCTTTGCATGTTTTTCTTATCATGGTTGCCTCTAACCATATTTCACCTATTTTAAGTTTACGAAGTGCTTAAGGTTTGTCGTGGCAATATTTATGCCAATTTTTCTCAAATGTCAAATAGAACTATTTTGTCTACTAGCAGCTTTTGCATTGTTGTACACGTTTCATCGATTATTTAATTGAGCCTAATGTTGCAAGGATTAATTGAAATTTCAAAATCCAAGCATTTTAGCTCACTCTCCGAAAAAGGCTTGGCTTTAACCTAATGATTGACCCGAGTTTCTATCATCACAACACAACGTTTATCTCTCCGTAAGGTCAGATGGAATGCCGCAAAGAAATTTGTTTCTTTCACGATTATATCACATAGCAATGCATAGAAAATCTAATGCCTCAATCCTTTGTCTGATAGAAGCAATACAGTCCAATTATTTCCCCTTCTCATATCACAAAGCATGAAGCATCTTTTTTCCCTATCTCGTGTTAGGCAGCAATACAAATCTATCACCTCTTACCTCCTGAGAATTGCATATTTTTAGTTGTTTTTGTTATGTCATAAAGTATTATAAACCTACCATCCCTATCTTATGTCAAACACGGTTCCCTCACTTTCCCAGCCAGGACTTTTCTCAATCAAATGACTATCTACCTATCGTTTCTCATATCAAAGAGGATCATGCCATAAAGCATTATAAACCTACTATCCCTTTCTTATACCACACGAGAAACCACACGTATCCCTCCTTTTATCTGACAAGACACTTCTCAAGTATTTACCTATGATTTCTCATTAAGTCCGTCGCGAAGAATTTAGTTTAAAAGTATTTAAAAGATCTTACTTATAAATTTGAATTCCTTTTAAAATTTTGCTTGATTGACAAGAAGAAAGAAACAATCTCGTTGTGTGTTCTCTTCACAGGGCTAGTCTTTTTTTCAAAGACAGCAGACAAATCTTTGCACATGACATGGTGCAAGTTTCTGCATTAATCTTTAAGATGAATAAAGAGATTTTCATTTTAATTACTGAGTTTTATTTCGATTACTATTCGTCCAACGATAGATTTTATCTTCCACGTTATGCGATTGCAAGATTGGACCTGATCATAAGAATTCTTATCTAATTTTGTAAAATCCCAATCTATACAAAGATTCGTTTAAAGCAGACATTATAACCAGTTACGTTAGTCGAATGTAAAACCATGTTCTTGTATGCATGAATGGTGTGTGATTGCATGTCCTACAATAATATAATTTCTCATTGTAATATTCTTTGTGAACACGATTTTAAAGTGTATAAGCATCCAAGCTGAACTCTTTTATCGAGAGTGCTCTCATAATAATCATTACTATTATGTAGATGCAAAATAAAAACATGCACCTAAAAATTCCATAAGGCAGAGCGAGTAAACTCATGTAGGTGTGTTTTTTTCTTTAACCTACATAGTCTGAAAATGCGCCATAAGAAGAAGAGTTTTAAAATAGGTTGGGTCTGTACAGGACGAATGGCCTTCTTGTAGGCCTAGCCAAGACATAACAGTCCAAGATAGGGTGAAAGTTGACTTGCCTATATTTGTCAGTTTAAGAAAATATTTCGTAGATTCAAGTTTTTTGTTGTTGTTGTTGTTGTTTTCATGAATAAATACTATATAATCTTTGTTGATGTGTTCTATTGCGACAAAGTTGGGTAACTTATTTATTTATCTCGTTTTGCGATTCAGCAAACTTCTGTTATATGTGTAATTTAGAGGACGTTTCTGATTTTTCATAGCATATGTTTGAATACTTGTGCAGAGGTAGTAAGACTTTTACGTATTATTTTCTTTAAATTGTGCTTTGCTTTCAATGTCATGGCAGTTGCTGTTTTTTACCTAATATTTTTATATGAAGTCAAAAAAGATAAAATAAAGTCTTATATAATTTCAAAAATATGATGATGAAAAGAGAGAAAATGGCATTGATTTAAGGATTATGATGATAGTGATAAGGATGGCATTGAGTATGCTGCCGCTGATGATGATGATGATGAGGTTGGCATTGATAATGATGATGATTATGATGGAGATAACGAGGATGATGATGATGATGATGATGATGATGATGATGATGACAATGGCATTGACTATGATGATGATGGGGTTGGCATTGATTATAGTGATAATGATGATGATGATGATGATGATGATGATTTGATAATGCTGATGATGATGATTACAATGATGATGATATTGATGAAGCATGCTGATCATAAAATGATGACGTTGATAGCAGTTGGTAATAACAGGTATAGTTATGTTGTTGTAGCTGGTAATTTTAAAGACAAAAAAGGCAATTGTATCGTACACACAAAAAAAAAACAAAAAAGCTAAGCATTTATAGACTGTTGGCAAAACATTTTATTACTCACTTCGACAAGTAATCATAAAATAGAAAGAAAACTGTGGTATGAATGTTGAAATCACAAAGACCTTTTCTTAAGGTCTTTGATAACAACGTAAAAAATGAATTGAATTGAATACTTGATATTTCATTCTACACAGCAGTTTGGTCTCTCTTTCTCTCTCTGTCTTCCCTCGCTCAAAAAGCATAGCAAGATGAATATTTCAAGGAAGGACAATAGGCGAAAGCTTACATTTTGTTAGGAATGTGTCTCGATGCTTTGACTTCTCGCATACTACAAATTGCCGGAGATGGGAAAAAGATGCTCTTTTGTTTCTTATTTTTTCTTTTCTGAAAGGCCGTACACCGGCAATGCAAGATGAATCTAAGGCTCAAACCTGATATAATACAAAATATGCACTAAGAATATGTATGCACTTAAAAGTCAGCTGTCATGTATCATTGACTATGATACACCAAATATTAGCTTACTTTTGAAAACAACTTTTCATCGTTTGAACTAGACGGATAATTATATCAAAGGTATTCAGACGTTAGTTGACTAAATTTGTAACATACTGAGTGTAAGATGGTGCGTCCAGATGAACTAAAAAGTGCAAGAGGCGCCTTGTTATTAGGAATTTTGCGCAGTTAGAAGATGAAAATCGTACTCTATATTCTCTTACCTAGGTCTACTATTTCTATTTGGCGTGTGCGTTGCTTTTAATTAAATCAGTCTTTGACTGGCTGCTTTGTGCATTATTCTGCTATGAAGGGAATTCTCGTTCACTTTACCTATTTCTCGAAGTTGCTGTTACTTTCCCTCTTTCTTTCTCTCACTGCCTTTCTCTTCCTCTTTATCTCTTTCTTTCTTTCTCCCTCTTTCTTCTCTCTCTTTCTCTCTCTCTCTCTCTCTCTCTCTCTCTCTCTCTCTCTCTCTCTCTCTCTCTCTCTCTCTCTCTCTCTCTCTCTCTCTCTCTCTCTCTCTCTCTCTCTCTCTCTCTCTCTCTCCCTCTCTCTCTCTCTCTTGCGCCTATGAATATATATTCTCATCTCTCATCTCTCAGTCTTAGTTTGCTCCTTGGCCAGCAATTAGACTAAAACGTTCTTACACTCACAAACTGTTTTATCAAGGGTGGTGGGGGTTCCTTTTGATTATTTTAGTATTTTTTTTAAACTTTAATACTTTCAACTTTATCAAACAATGGCATAACCACATATAAAGCCAAGAGCATTATGTATTGAAATATAAAATCGTTCTAATATTGCTAGACTAACACCTTGGAGTTTGTTCATAGCGAAAGAGAATTTTCATTCCATCTTTGCATACAGACTTGTCACAAACCTTACATTATTTTACTATTTATTCAATCTACCTTGTAACTCATAAAAAGCTTTAGAGATTTGACAGACATAAATGTATCTAAAATTTCTAACAGCAATGTTGAATTTTCCTCATTTACACAAAATTACTTCGTTGAGGGAATATATTCAAGAAAAGACTGCCTCTACGTGTCAGTTCATTAAAGTTATTTTAAAAAAAAAAATAGATACATCCAATTTAAGGGATAAATAGTAAAAGATTGATCAGTGAGATACTATACGACCTTTCTTTTATGTTAAGACTTTGCAATCAAAACAAAGCTTAAATAGAGAAGACGAGAACGAGACTTAAAATAGATTAATATTCAAAAATAAAAAAGAGGTTTATCTTTCTTTCTTCTTCTCTATCAAATTATATTGCGCTTAATTCATATACTTGTCCCTCGATGTTTTAGTTCAAGTTTCCCTCTAACATTTCTGAATTAACGATTATCGACTGATTATGCAAATTAGAAAACCAAAACCAAAAGAACCAGTTCTTGAATACATAGACAGGTTTGATGTCTCCGAGACAAGCAAATAATTTGTGTAGAAAGCCTTTTAAATACCAATAAGAACAGATTTTTCAGACAATCAACCAATACAATCTTACAATTTGAATGAGCGGGCACCCCTCCCCTCAAAATCCCCCCTTCCTTCCCCCACGCCCCACCCACAACCACACCCGCTTTCACCGAAACCTAATCGAGCATTCTTCCACAAAAGAGGCCAGATTTTTTTTACAATCACAGCGTCAGGAAAATTTAATTTGACAATATACATATATAGCGTAAATGGCATTTAAATGAATAATCTATTTACAACCCAACATATTAAATTATTTCTACAAAAAATTTTTCTAGTCTACAAAGTTACATGATTTCTTAGAATAATGACTGAGTTTGGCCATACTATTTGAAAAGAAGCAAGCTACATTAGAAGAAGATTAACAATATCACAATTAAAATTACAACAAGTAATAAATTTCAAAGCAATTCATTGTAAATTCTCACTGCCTTTCCCAAAGAAATATATTCACATATCCATGTAATGGTACAATAAATTACATACTAAATAATATTTCATAGAAAAGACGTGGTGTTAAGATTAAAGAGCGACAGAGCAAGGAGAGGCAGAGAGACAGGCAGAGAGAAAGAAACAGATGGTTAGACAGAGTGGACAGAGAATGGGTGATAAGAATAAAAAAAAAAAATGATATAATTGGAAGGAAATAGCTAAAAATTTCAAACAATCAAATTCATAAAGCACGAGCAGTAAAAAAATGTGACATAGAGGACAAACGGTGTGTCACGGGCATCAGTTAGGCCTTTAATGTATTTATTTTTCATTCTATGCATGTGTGTTTGTGAGCTTGTATGTGAAGATGACCCGGCAAGAATGAACGTTTTGGTTAATCAAGTTTTCTGCTGTTCAAAGAAGTATATAAATAGTTAACATTGTAACATATTCAATATAAACACAGACTATGCCTTCAAGCGAAATATATTATTATGCTTAACCGAACAGATTCGAACAAAGTTTCTTTTTAATCTCTCTCATTGACCAACCACCCGGTCTTATCCTAGGATTTAATAGTAGCCTCATAGTCTGTGAATGTTGAAGTCAACATAACAACAATACGCGTAAGTAGTCAACGCCTCTCGGGCTGGAAATAACAGTCGCAGTTCATTGCTCTACACACCATACCGCTTTAAATGGCTGATCGCATTGGAAGGGTGCAGGATCTAAAACCTATCGACAAATCTATTAATGACCAGAGAATTTGAAAATAATTTGCTATTTCAACAAAAATAGATGCTCCCCTAGTTAAGGTTGATATCATATATTGATACCCTTTCAAGTATACTTTAAGGGAATAGAGTTTCTACATATACCTCGGTTTTTTGAGTTTCAAATGAGGAGCGCAGGATCTATGAAAGGTTTGAGGAAAACTAAATCATTTTAAAAACTAGCGCGTTTTGCTTCTGTTTACAATACTTTATTACACTAGGGGGTCCGAAAAATATACAATTGTAATATTGCTTGCGTTAAAAAGCGTTTGGATCGGATTCACCATTAAGTTCGAAAGGAGAGAAGCTGTCTCCTCATTTTGTTTGTTATAAAAGAAATTTCAACCTTTTACATACATGCATTCTCTCTAGTCTGTAAAAAAGAAAGTATTTATACTTCTAAAGAAAAAGCATTTGCAGACACTTCCTAGTAGCCTAAATACGACTGTCTTTAAGAAAAATTTAAAGTTGTTGTTTTTTTTCCTCGTATAGAGTTTATCAATGAAACTGGTTGTAGAAGTTGTACGAGTTATTCTCTTTGCCGTATACATATTCTGGCTCCGTGGGCGGAGGGTAGCAGTCCAGCTCGTTACTTTTCCTATTGCTGATCTTCAAGTGGTTCGCAAAGTTGTCGCTGTCGCCGCTTTCGTCCCTCAGGATGCTCGGTTTGCCGTTAATGCCTCCGTTTTGGACGTACGTGCTGTAGTTTTTGGCGGGCGGGTCATCGATGAGAACTTCGTCGTCATTATCAAACGGTTTGTACAGGTAGATATTGCGCAGCACGATCAGGAGAGGCGCGTACAGGACATTGCTCAGGAAGATCAGCACGTTGAGCCACGTGAAGCCGATGCTGGACACAATGCTGCCGGCGACAATTGGCCCCACAGCGTAGGCTATGGAGTACGAAATGTCCGCGATAGCGTACACTGAACCATAAACACTGACGTGACGCACGTCTACCAGGTACCCCAGCGTGGGCAGAAGGGCTGTGTCGACCAGAGCGATACCAAAACAGATGCCCATTATGGGGAAGATTACTTGGAAATACTTAGTGGTGAAAGGTACAAAAAAGCAGAAGCATCCTTCAATGGAGAGCCCGATAAGGGCCATGAGCCATTGATACTGAGGGAACTTGTAGGCCAGTTTGACTGTAGCATAAACACCCATCACGTGCGTGACGAAAGAGGGTAGCCAACAAAATCCGATTTGCCACTCGTCTGCGCCCATTGTTTGCTTCATCCATAGGGATATAGTTGGCTCCAAGAAGGCTAGAGATACATTAGACATCGCCAAGGCTCCTGCTGTTACTGCGATATACGGGTCCATCAGAAGCCGGTAGATGGGTGTTCCTGTTGGTCGCTCTTCCCTTGACAGCAACGATCGCTCGAGACGCACTGGTTTCATGACGAGCACCATGAGGACTCCGTCTATAAGACAAACTAAAGCCAATATCAAGAACGGGACTGTCTTACCTGTGAACTCATAGAGGATTCCACCAAAAGGTGGTGCAAATAGGCATCCGAATGAGATGAAAGCTAGAGCAATGCCCAAAGCTTTTGTCCTTTCGGCCTCTTCCGTGAAACGATCGGCTATCATGGCCAGACCGGACGTGTCTGCGAAGGCAGAGCCAAGGCCCTGAAGAGATCGAGCCAAGAAAAGCACGGCGTAGGATTCACCAAATGCAAACACTGAGGTAGAGAGGAACATGATAGTCAAACCAATCATCATGGGCATATCATAGCCGATCCTGTCGATTAAAGCTCCAGTAAAAGGGTTCACACAGAGCTGGAAAATAGCCTTGGAGGCAAAAAGAACACCTATAGCTATGCCTTCATCACCGTATGAGATTGGCGGTGGAGGAACTGGTATCCTTAACAGGTAGATCCTATTGTCGTGGTTCTCCTTACTGTGGTAAGTCTGATTAGTGGCCAGGATGGCATCCTCTGGCACGTTCACCACGTCCCCATCGTCGAAGTTGTTGTTGCGATCAATCTTGTGGGCCACTACGAAGCCGTGGGTGACAGTGTCAGCCAAGCTTCCCGGCGCACCAGCGTTGGTAGGGTGCGTCATATTGGCCACGTATTTGTACACAAATTTCGTCTCCTCTTTCTCCTTGTTCCGTGTCAAATAGTTTGGAATGATGGGCACTATGACCATGTAAAGCATGTTGTCTAGAAGTAAGGCTATGCATACGATCACTAATACCAGGCGACGCTGACTTACAGGATCTCGAATCTTGTCCTGGAAGTTCTGCCATTTCGTGTAAGCCACGTCGGCAATCTTGTTTGTTACAGTCATGGTTGAGCAGTCTTTTGTAAGAGTTTGAGGGTGTTTTAACTTCTTTGGTTATATTGCTTTTGAGATGAGCAGCTAGTTTATCGTAATGTTAACCAGCCAAGAGGGTTTTTTTGTATTGCAGCAATGTTTGGGAGAACCCACCGCGTATTTGCAAGCTATACTTGATCTGATGATACACACCCGTCGTCATATGCCTCAAGGATGGTGACTTATCGGAGATATCTTCAAATCCATTTGTGCAAGTCAAATGCTAAAATATAATTGCACTGCATGCTGCACTTGAAACAGTGGAAAAGCAGTAAAAAAAAGAATAATATGCAGTTTGTAATAAAGAGATAGCACAACCTTTATTGGCACTATTTAAAAAGCATTATTGGTTTGTCTGTTTTCAAACACACTTATCAAATTGCGAGGACTGCACCGATTTGCCCCACTCTACTCCCAGAATACCCGTGGGTTTCGGCCAACTCACTTGATCCAAAGCAAATACTCTTTGTCTTGGGCAGAACTAGAAGACGCGTGCATCAAATCTCTTCTCCGGCCCAATTACCGGGGGAGCCTCTCCGGGAATACAATTGCCACTTGAGACGATCTCTGAAATCGAATTAGTTTTTATTGCATCAAAGTCGAATTTCTATACATGGAGATTGAAATGGGCATTTGGAGAACAAGAAGAGGAAATTTGAAGATAATCGGACTGATGGTATTTGATGCTGAAGTTATGATTGGTAAAGAAGCCACAGGGTTATTAACGTGAAAAGAAGTATATCTGATCATCTAAATAAAGTGATGAAAAAGAAGAGGTATCAAATCGGCCATTTCTTCACCAAATTTTTGGGGAACGTAGGCAAAGGAAACAAAAAAGATGAGTCCGTGCTTTACATGCCTAAATTGCACATGCTATTGTGTATTCTCACTATAAAGACAAGTATTTGCTTACTCTTGTTTGTTCTAACTTGCGAAATAAAACTGTTAATAAATATCGAATAGTTCATGTTATAAAAGACGGGGTTTTTTGTCGAAGAAGAATACCGCGATCAATTCCAGCTCTGAGAAATGGAGATCAGATCTGGATAAGGGGTTGTCACCAAATGATATATTGTAAAGTCGATCTCCAAAATTCAAAGAGAAAAAGGCGAGTTACAATTATTCATCTATAACAATTAATTAAGTTACAGCCTTTGTAAAGTCAATAACTGCCTTCCCGAGCCTAAGTAAATAAAACCACAGCCACATTAACCGTTTTTCAGCATAATATTATATCAGAAGACCAAAAGAGAAGCTTCAATGTATTTAATTTTCAAACGCAAATTCTTTAACAGCTGACACAAAATAAATGGGAAATAACTCGAGAGAAAGCTAAGCATTTCCAAAACACTGCCTCAGGTCAAATAATGTTATATATTCATTTCTATGTTCCTTCCATGATCAATGCTAAACCCTCTAGGGACTTTCGGGATTTTTTTTTAAAGAGATTTTCTCTAGTCGGGCAGACATCTGCACAGAAAATATATGCAGTATTAACATTAAAAAAATTTAATAGAATGAAGAAAACACGAGTTTGTCGGTGGGTTAAGAGGGCTCTTCACAGGTTACATATACAGTATTCACTAAATACGACATTTAAGTAGCTTTTTTAAAATTTCACGACTAGAGGCATTACCTGCCTAGATCAAAACACAGTACATTCTTTAGTGATTAATTACAAAATCCAAGCACTCGTTAATAAAAATCAATCTATTTCAATGGGTGCGTAGTGACTTTTATATCTCGATTCACGCTTTAAAGAATCCCAGCCACATCTTTAAAAAAGCTTTATCGGCATTTTGCAAAATAGTTGAATATATTTTTAAAGGAAATTAAAGAGTAGAGATTCTTAAATAAGATAATATTTAGATCTGACTCGAGCGTGATAATTGAGACCAATTAACAAGTGTGTCCGGAATTTTACATTTTCAACCCATGCGGTCTAATTATCCAATCAAAAGCAAGGAATTAACAATGTAACAGTACCCTATGTTGTCAGTTACGAATGGTGTGTAACTGTTAGGGAAGTAGCTACTTAGATTGAAAGATATTTTTTCTGTAATATTTACTTTCATTTATGGTTTAGGGAGATTTTCGTGGTGTTGAGTTGCTAAACTTGATGATATGTTTTGATTGTAGATATCTAAGCAAATTTAAAGAGATGCCCGTGTGTCGATCGTGCTCTTGTAAAACCAAGTCAAAGATTTTCCCGAAATTGAACAAAATTTATCTTATCTTACATTATCTTCAAGAGATCGAAAGCTATTTCGAAAAAGCCATAAACTACACTGATGCAAGCATTCAGTTACTT
>JAWDGP010004098.1:655000-662500 GCA_033675545.1 Elysia crispata | reverse complement strand
GATAGATAGATAGATAGATAGATAGACACATAGATAGTTACATCGATGGATGCACAGATTGATAATAGATGGGTAGACAAGTAGATAAATAGATAGTTAGATGGATAGACAAAAAGATAGAAAGATAGATTTAGATATATTGATAGATAAAAGAAATAATTAGTTTGTAGGGTTTTTTTTAAATCGATTGTTTGATATAGCTTGTCCACAATACGATGATCTCAGATCTGTAATGCATATCAAACAGATTTCCTATTTAGCAAGACGGAATTGAGAGAATGGCACCTCAAACTCAACGATCTATGACGTGGGGGAGGGGAGAGAGAGGGGGAGTCGCGAAGAAGAATTGTTCCTATTATGAGTTACGGACATAGACATTGAATAAAAGATAGATGGATAAGTAGGTAGATCGATGAATAGCTAGATGTATAGGTAATTAGGGGAGTACGTAGAGAGATGTTTAGGCAGTAGATAGATAGGCATATAGGTAAGTAGGCAGATATACAGATGGACAGAGAAAGACGGATTGAAAGATGGATAGATGAATAGTTAGATATACGGATGAACAGACGTAAAATATATAGCTGGATAGTCGAAAAGTTCATTGGGGGAGATAGCTTCATGAAGGTCCAGAAATCAATATATGTAAATCAATTGATTTAAAAGAAGTCTTTATAAAAAAAAACAAAAAAAAACAACATGTAAGCCAGTAGTATAAACCTGCAGAACTTTTAATTTTTCTTTCAAAAAAATGTAGAAACTTCGTCTATAATTACACACCATGTGAGATTAACAGATTCTCTTACCTTTGGGAGAAGACGCGACCTCAGCTGAATCTATTTAGACAAGAAAAGGACACGCACCCGGCAGCCCCACGGCTTTCGGCGCCCAGACTTTGCATCGAAATAAAAACTAGAGGTTTAAGCAACTCTTTCTGTGAGCAATCAGCTACTAAAGAAAGATTGATTAAATAGGGAGGTTCGACCTACGCTCCCCAGGCACGTGGGCAGAGAGAGAGAGAGAACGCGGGTGGAGGGAGGGGGGATGTGTTTCCCCAAATCCGATTTTTACAACTGTTCTCTATCTCACACATCAGTTCGCCAGGAAACTTTCTAGCACTGTGAAACTTTGATCCATGTTGCTTTCGGTGTAAGCGGGCGTTCGAGCGATGGGCTCTTGTTCTCCAGCTTCCTCCCCGTCTCCCTCCCCGTCTCCCTCCCCGACTCCCCACCTACCTCTCTCTTTCTCACTCTCTCTCTCTCTCTGGGTCTCTCTCTCTCTCCCTTTCTCTCTCCCTCCAGTTCCGCCTTTTCTCCTTCTTTTTTGCGCTTGTAAGAGCACTTTTTCACGTGCATATGTGTTTGTGAGTGCGAGTGAATGGATCTGTGGATATAGCAGAACAGCTAATTTTGTGAAGGTGAGGGGACCTTCATAGAGAAACCTCATTCCAAAACCAACTCTCTCTCTCTCTTTCTCTCTCTCTCTCTCTCTCTCTCTCTCTCTCTCTCTCTCTCTCTCTCTCTCTCTCTCTCTCTCTCTCTCTCTCTCTCTCTCTCTCTCTCTCTCTCTCTCTCTCTCTCTCTCTCTCTCTCTCTCTCTCTCTCTCTCTCTCTCTCTCTCTCTCTCACACACACACACACACTTCAGCAACAGTGCAACAGTTGAGCTGGGGCTCACCCAGTAAAAGAGCCATCTCCGAGGAGAGAAGGTGAGTGGCTGCTCGATGGCTGTCCTCCACAGTATTCGGGAGAGTTGAGCAAGAGGAGAAGGGGCCGTGGTTGGTGCGTGTGACAGATCGAGCCCTTGCAATCCGATGCCGCTATTGGTTGGCTAGGTAGATAAGCACCGCCTTCGCAGAGACGACCCCGTGAGCAGGCTGGACTTTTTCTTGGAAAGGGGAGCTGAGTCGTGGGAAGGGATGAGGGTGGGCGAGTCTGTCGCTTCCAGGTAGAGAGGTTCCATCACTCCATCCCCTCCCCACACACACTGTTCGTCTACTAGAGCTAGACGTGTCAAACAATTTTTTTTTCCTTTTCTTCTACAATTGTTTTCTTCCTTTTCTGGAAGTTTTTTCCCCCTCTCCCACTTTTCGGAAATGGAAGTTTTTCTGTCGCTTTGTTTCTCTCTAATTCTCTCCGCCTGTCTCTTTTTCTTTCTCTCATTTTATCTATCCCCCCGTATATCTCTAACTCTCCCACTCTCTCTTTTTATTTCTTGATATGTGTTTATTTTTCCCTTGTTTATCTGCATTTTTCCATCTCTGCCTTTTAAGGCCCCCCTCGTTTGCCTATCTCTTAGCTGTCTTTTCTTATTTGTCTGATTTATTTTTCTCTGTGTATCTATTTTTCTGTGTCGCATTCTCTGTATTTGCCTCCCAGACCTTCTCTCTCAAACATCATCTCTCTATCTCTTTTGCTTTATTGCTTTGCTTCTCCTACTTTATGATTTTCCCCATATCTCTCTCTTTCTCTCTCTCTCTTTCTCTCTGTCTCTCTGTTTCTCCCTGTCTCTCTCGGGACCTTAAGCAAACCAACATCGATCTAGATCTAGACTGACGCATCGGCGATCGCAAACAGCGCATACAGCTCGATCTGTCACCGCCTCCAACGTCTGCTGCCTCCCCCCAACCTCCCCCTAACCTTCCTTCCTTGGCCCATTCAACAACAAAAATAATAAACAAACAAACAAATAAAAAAAAAACCCACCCAACCTCTTCTTACGACCTTTCCCTGGCGTAGATCTCGGAGTATTGAGCAGATATCGAACACCCTGAGCGGATTCAGAGACGAAGATAGAGATCATTAGCGCTGGCAATGAGACCGATCTTGAAAGATCAGACTACAGAAATAGCAGGAGTTCTAAACAGTCTACGATTGCCATTAGTCTCTTTCAGATTCTTAAATGGTGAGGTTAAAGTATGTTTTGTTTTGTTTTGTTTTTTTTAAAGGTGGTCCGATCCTTTAACCTCTCTTATTTCTTTTTTTTTTTACTTTTGTTCATTACAAACGTGTACGAGTGCGCAAAAGAGTAGGAGGTCATCATTTTACTATCGAGAAAGATTTATCGGCATATCTTCATCAGCTCGGGGTTCATATTCTCTAGCACCGCTACTCGCTTTCCAGCGTGTATTTCCTTTAATACAAATTGATCGATACATCGAATGATTTTTCGATTTGATAATTCTTGATTGCTATCAAAGGAAGGCCTTTGAGGACTGCAAACAAGCTCTCAACGAGCAGGGTAGGGCCGGAACGTTTAGCCCCATTTCATACACCAAAGGTTTCAAAAGATTGTCTTTGTGAAAGAGACCTTGGTTTTAGAAATTCGAGGGAAGCAAACTTATTATTATGTATGTTTTTGTTCTATCTAATTGCAAGATTTTAAAGCAAAAAACAACTTTCGGGTTTGTTGCATATAAAAATCCAAGTAAAACGTAAACAATGCTCAATGAAGAGGACAGCTGTGAAGGAAAACATTAATTGAACTTTAGAGAGAAGAGAAGAGAAGCATAGTAAGCTTGAGAAAGGGTCAGATGGGTGTCAGTCCGCGACCGATTCACGTTTATAATCATGGATCGTGTGTGAAGTAGAAAAAAAGGAAAGAGAAAGAAGGTTGAGATATTAGACTATAGAAAGCAAGAAGAAGAAGAAGAAGTAGAGAGAGAGAAAGAGAGAGAGAGAGAGAGAGAGAGAGAGAGAGAGAGAGAGAGAGAGATTGTATGTATGTGTTCAACCCTTGGAAAAATTCAACATCTAGAGAAAAATGGAGAGAGAATTAGAAAGACAAAGATAATATTGGCGAAAAAAATCGCGGCCATAGCATAATACAGTGGAACATTATTGTTAGCTCTCACTATCATCTTTCATCTTTTTTCTTGTAAATAATTCTACTTAGAACTGCAGTCCGTTTAATTTTTTTTTTTTTTTGGTTCTATATACCCCTATTCATTGTATCGCCACACATACATCCACACTTATCATTTCTTTAACTTTTCCTATTTTGTTCTAAAAACTTTTTTCTGGGGTGGTTGGAATTCAATTTGTCCACTAAATCCTTTCACGTGATCGACTTTTTCATTGCTGGTCTACACCAATAAGTGTTTGTCACATTTCCTTTGTTTCTCGTAAATCGATAATTTTTTTTAAATACCAAACTATTTATAGACTTTTTAACCGCTCACTATTATATTTGTACAAATATCTCGAATCCCTGCATAGCTGAGCACCTCTTGCACTAATTTTTGCAGAAATAAAATAAACGTTTTGGAGGATACTCCAAATCGGGAAATTACAGAATTACCCTTTTTCCGATAGTAATCTAAGGAATAAGTTAAGATGTAAACAATCACCCAACATGGACTTATATGGACAAAGAGCACAAAATGTAAAATTACATTTAAACGTTTCGCCTAAAAATTGGCCTCATCAGTATAGACTAGTAACATTACAAATAATAGGGAATGCGATTTCTTTTTGGAATTTCGTAATCTTTGTCCATAAGTCCAAGTTGGGCGATTGTTTACACTTTAAGATATTTTATTCCATCTTTCACCCGTGTATACAACAGATCCTTGGACTTATATATAGTTGTGCCCTAGAGTTTAGCATTTATTTTTTATTCTATAATTTCTAATCCAAGGAATGTTATTATTTTGACAGCTCTTAGGACTGGACACTCCTAGATTAATTTATTTGATTCTCTAGAAAATGAAACGATCGCAACCAACACACTTTAATTTGTTCGTGACAGTTGTAGTGATATAGTCACGATGAGGTCATGAAAAAATGCCCATTTGCACGTGATAAATGTATGAGTAATGTCTTCAAATCGATGATCACGTGGCTTACTCACCCGCGCAGAAATTTACACATCCGGAGAGGTTCGAGTCACAGGTTTTGATGGTTTTCTCAACTTTACCTGACAGGGGTTATAGGGGAATGATGAATTTTTAATAACAGCAGACTGTAGTTGTTATATATCAATAAACTTTCATTGCGATTTTTCTTCAAGTGCATTTTATAGTGGTAGATGTTAAAGTAATTGAATAAATTCTCATTGACTTTAGATTTTCCTGCCTATTTTTTTTTATAGTAGCAGTCGAGGTTTGGTTTCATTATGCTATTTTTCATAATTTTATACCATACGCCTAGTCATTATGTTATCTCGCATTTATCTCTTTTTAATCAATAGTTTGGATGTTCGATTATTATAATTCCTCTTTACATTCAGCAGATAACCAAGACATGAATTATGTTTTCTGTCTGTAATAAGTAATATCCTAAGTAGTTGTTTTGAACATTCTGCGACAGAGCTCCATAGATTCCCATCACCATTACTGAGACTCGCCAGATTTTAATTAAAGATGCAAGTAAAAAATTAATGAATTGTAATTATTAGGTAGCAAGTTTCCCCCTTTCGCACTTACATGGAAACACGTTTCACCATCTCAAATTGTAACATGGCTACCATGCCTTCGCTTGCGTCATTTGCCGCCATTTTCTTGACCGTGCCAGAGGATTTCAAAAACAATTCTTGTTGATCTAGTTCTATGTTGTTCTTGTTTTGCCGTTTGTACAGCAATCGTGACCAGTGAATTTCGAATCTGGGTTAGGGCGATAATGATAGTATGGTGGGTGGGCGTTTGATTTTCACCCGCAATTCAAAGAGTAACAAGGCAGTCACCCTCTCAACTATTGCGACATTCAAAGGTTTATCTAATGGTAAGTGTTATAGCTCGGAACAACCGCGTCACTTCCGAATGACCAGTTTTTATGATACACACTTAAGAGAAACCATAATCATTTACTGCCCAATAACAACGCTGAATCAAGTTACTGTAAGAGACGAGGACTAACAAGTGGCATTTTTGTCCGAATATTGGCTTGAATGTGATTATTAACTTTGTTATTTTGTTTCCTTGAAACTAAGCAGTAATTGTGTGTTCGAGCTGAATAAAATTAACTTTACATCTAGACATAGATTCTAGACGGAGTTTCATTTAAATTTCGATCTCATGTCACGTAAATCCGTAAGCAGTGCTACACATTGTCCAGCCTTGAGAGGATATAAGTATCTGAGATAGCCGGAGCTTTTAAATCAATTATAGAAGAGTAATTCGCTCTATTGACCTTGCTTGATTCAATGCACTAAACAGAGATGATTTGCTCAATGACATGAAAAATATTCTGAAACCTTCTTTATATGTAACAAACGAAGAGTTGTAATGGACAAATGCAATAGGAGAAACTAAGCAAAATAAAACAATGAATCAGCAAATTAAGGAAGGTATGGTGAAAGTTGAAATAATTGAAATGAGATCTAGTGCGAAAATAGGATTAAGAAGGAAAGAATCATAACTAAAATATAAGCAGGTTTCAAGAAGCCTGTGCTCTGACGGTATTGTATCTAAAGAATTCAAAGTTATTTTAATTTACGTTATAGAAAATTTCTAACGCAAAGGTCATTGGCGCAGTTTAGTACTTTGGCAATGTAAGACAATGATTTATAAAAAAAAAACTGTTTGACTCAGATGTAGATAGCTGTTTTCGTATATTCTTTCTAAACATCTCCCTCTATAACTCATAAACAATGCTTTGGGTGATTATAAAGTTTCAGATAGCGCATGTGGCAGAGAAATTACCGAGCAATGTTTTACGGATTGCATCGATGCTCTTGCAAAGGAATAAAAATAGATGGCCTACTCAGCCAATCATCTGAACAAATGTCAAGAAGTTATGAAATAGAGATCAGAGCAGAAAAGACTAATATGATGATCAACAACATGAAACGAATCAACTCAAATTAGAATTGACCAACAGTTTCAAATTCTTAGATGCAATGGAAAACCATAAAGAATCAAAAGGAGAAATACTGACCCTGTTTGCCCAAAGAATTTTTTTTCTTTCTTGAACCTCAAGAGAATGGAAAAATAAGGTTGCACCCAGCTCCAAAATGAGCTTGGCGCACTCCATAATCATTTCAGTCTACGTTACTGTTGTGAAGTGAGGACCTTGGCACCATATTTAGAGAGAAAGATACCTGCGATAGAACTGACATGCTTTCCAAGATTCCTACAAGCATCGCCTTACAAATAAAAAAGAAAGGAACACTGTCAGGGAACAACTGAGTCCTACTTAGACCTTATACGCGCTGTGGAAGAATTAGAAGCGCATTGGTATGGGTACATAACAAGATCAGGAAATAATTATAAGCATACAGGACACGGCACAAGAAGGGAGAAGCACATGCGCGCAGGAATAAAAGATGCGGACGGAGAAACATACGAGAATTAATAACAATGTTTAAGGTTCGATGACGTTGTTAGTAAGACTAAAAACAGAGAATGAAAAGATGAGGGCCTAAACTCATCCTCGGATATTTTGAGACTCGAACCTGCAAGGGGAGATCCCTGCGAATATCAGGACGCTCTAACCTCATAGCCACCGGCGCCTTCAGCATTAAAGAAACTAAGCAGACAAAAAAGAGAAGCGCCCAAATGTA
>JAWDGP010004098.1:642500-652500 GCA_033675545.1 Elysia crispata | reverse complement strand
TACAATGCTCAAGGAAGAAGATGAAGAATAAAATCACTTTGTATATGTGCGTCGCAAAACACAAAATAGAAACCAAGGCCCTAATTTTCTGTATTGAGCTTCATAGGTTTTTGAAAATTTTGTTCTTATTGCTGATACTTTTAAGGCCTCTAATTGAGCAAAAAAACTCCGACTGTAGGTTTCACTTTTTTTTGCCAATATATTTTTCTTTACAAAACGGATTACCCCTGAAAGATTTTTTTTTTTTATTTCTTGTAAATTCGTTTTTTTTTCTTTAATTTCTCTTTATTAACAAATTATACTTGGGCTTAAAGTGTTTCGTTTGTATACTTTGATTTTATTTCCTTTTCTTATTTTTAAATAACTTTCTTAATAATATATTGGCTGTTTTGTTCCCTTTTTTTTTTTTTTTAATCATAAAATTTTGGTAATTCGATGAAAGGTTTTTTTCTGACCTATCTGATTTTTTTTAATTTAGAGAGAACTCTGAGTGAGTGTTGAACAGATAAAGATGTGACAAATTGGTGAACACCCTCTATTTGTCAATACATCCTGATGTGAAAAGATAAAGACATTCAAATTCTACTCATTCCAACGCAATGTTTAATATTGAATATTTGCTTTAAAAACGTATACCACTATCATTTTTCGTGCCAAAAATGTTTTAAGCGTCGATGGTAAGAAAAATTGTCTATTATTTATTTATTACAGTCAATTATTAACTGAGTTAGTTGTATTTTGTCTCAGTCCCTTTTGTTCGGGATTCAAATTTCGCGGTATGAGATTCCAAAAGGTATGGGCATTAAAATAAATAGGTTTTACAGAACATCGGAGAACTGTGAAATTTACGTGAAGTAGTCCAGAGTTTGGATGATATAATTTGAATTATTAATTTTCCTTTATTTTTTTTCTAACTGATTAAAGAATATTTTTTTTTTAAATAAAATAAATGCAACTCCTTTCTCCTGCGTCCCTGTTACAGGGGAAATAACTCAATAAAATCGAGATCACAACTTTTATCAAGAATGACTCCTCTTTTATTATGCCTTAACTGCCCGTTGATTCATCTATTGCAAAAAAAATTAATTTGATATGTTTCTAGAAAAAAATAGTTAATGGCTGTCTGCGAACATCAATGACTTAAAGAAATACAGTGTTATGACCAACATTATGCAGCACCCAATCTGTAAGACTGCATATAATGAAATTATTAAATATATCCCTTTTTCTGTATATTCGAAACGTATTGAATAAATTGTACTGATATATCTAATGTAATCAGCGCTTAAAACGACCTATAAAGTTATGGTAAGCATAAAGTTTGTGGATTACTGGCATTTTGGCCGTTCTAAATGTATGTGTGAAAACATGACGGTGCATCTCAGCCCATTCCGTACCTATTTGCCTTCGCTCGTCTGAAGATTATTTCGGTTTAATAATTCAAACATTCGTCTTAAGCCTGATTTAAAAGTACAGGCGGATATTTAAAAAAAAAATAAGCTGAGAACAAGCTGGGAAACAGTGAGAATGGTGTTAATTGAACTGAAAAGAAAAATATTTTTCCAATATTGCTTTGTTCAATAGCGTTTCGACATTGACTCAAAGGATGCAAGCATAAGAATTGCTCCCATAACAAAGTATTCGATTTTTTTTTTATTTTCCTAATCCCCTCAATTTAACCGCCAATTTAATCTGCATTAGATCAAACTCAATCCTTTCTCTCTCTCTCTCTCTCTCTCTCTCTCTCTCTCTCTCTCTCTCTCTCTCTCTCTCTCTCTCTCTCTCTCTCTCTCTCTCTCTCTCTCTCTCTCTCTCTCTCTCTCTCTCCCTTTCTCTCTCTCATTGCCTGTCTCTCTCAAACATCTATACTTTTTCGGTTTTGTATCCTTTCCATTTTCACCTATTTATTTCACTCTCTGTCTGCCTGTCATTCTCTCTCTTTCTCTCTCTCTCCCTCTCTCTCTCTCCCTCTCTCTCTCTCTCTCTCTTTCTCTCTCTCTCTCTCTCTCTCTTTCTTTCCCTCTCTCTCTCTCTCACATTGCCTGTCTTTCTCAAACACCTACACTTTTTCGGTTTTGTATACTTTCCATTTTCACCTATTTATTTCACTCTCTATCTGCCTGTCATTCTCCCCCCCCTCTCTCTCTCTCTCTCTCTCTCTCTCTCTCTCTCTCTCTCTCTCTCTCTCTCTCTCTCTCTCTCTCTCTCTCTCTCTTTCTTTCTTTTTCTCTTCCGCTCCTGCTCATTTTCTGCATTAATATAAATCTAGTTTTGCTTTTAATTTCCCTTTTATGTGGAAAAAGAGCTTTACCTTCACGACGCGTAGTTACCGGTTCTAATCAATCTATTGTTAATGGTCTTAGAACAGCCACATTGCCCTACGTGTATTAAAAAGTGTTGAAAACCTGTGACAATCGTGATTTTAACTTGATTGTGTTGAAGTAAAAAAATGACCTGTTGGAGTAAAAAAAAATAGCTTGGTAAGCGGCGGATCGGAAGTGATAAAGCTTTATTTCTATAGTTCGCGTATTTCTTAAAAACCATCATCGACATCATAATTTTCCTTCCTATTTTCGATCTAATCAAGTCGCTGAACTGCTGTTTTTTTAAAAATCCAGTTGAGATCTGATAATAAAATTTTATTATTTCTTTTTATATTGTCTATTTTCTGAATGCAAAAGATTTTAGACACTAAGATCAGATTCAGTTGAGTTCAGTAACCTTGGGCTAATGTTATCGCTTTTGACAGTAAACATGTTTTCTAGACATTGAGCGCTTTTGTTATGTTCTTTTCATTGTGTTGACGGAGGCTGGAACAGTAGTGTAGGGACCTAAGTCTGCCGCATGAAAATCAACAATGTCAGTGCAAAACAAACCATTATTTGTCTTCGTATCTTTCGGAATTTACCCATTACGATTATACCTTTATCTCTTCCATGGCAGAAATGGCAAACGGAAATGAGAGAAAAAGAGGGGAAGGGGGAGGGGGGTGATAAAACAACAGAAATTGAGAAAAAAAAAGAGAGGAAATAAAATGTGATTAAATGTGACAGGCAGACCGATAGAGAGATAGAGAAGCAGCGATTATTAAAAAGTTAATGTTACGACAAACGATAAACGGTGTTTGAGTTTACAGCCCCCGTATACATTTGGTTAACTTGATACATCAAACATTTGAATTAATATATTGAGCTGCATACGCTGGTTGTCATCCTCAAAGTATGTAATGCATCGGTCACACTTATCTTTGAGAATGCATTTTTACGTGTTAAAAAATAGTTACATTTTAAACTTTCCAGATCATTGTTTTTCCTGTTGCTCTTCATTTTCTTACGTGGCCTCATTGCTGTTTTCTTGATCGTTTGTTTTAGTGTATGTCTATTGAGTTATTCTTTTAATTTTTTTTTTTTTTTTTTTGCCTTTTTGATTTGTGTGTGCATTTTACTCTGCTTGATTTTCTTATACAATCGAGGTTAGATATAGCTAGTGTTTAGAAATTTAAAAAAGAGCTTTTCTTTCCAAGTTATTTGACAGCAGATAACTACAATACAGTATGATAATTCCATTTTTGTTATTAATTCTTTGATTCTGGAGTCGATTATACTCGGTTTTTCAAACCAAAAACACCAGAGTTTACAAAACTAGCTCTTTCTGTTTCTATGCGAAATGAAGTAAATAATTGAATACCCAAAGAAACACAGCCTATGATAACATAGGCTCTGACCAAGAAATCAGCCATAATTTTGATGGCTTTATAAGATATTTTTGTAAAGAACAACAGCATATCTTAAACCATATATTTTTTTTCATCTTTGAAATATCTGAGTTTTTACCATGAATTTTACTGTTTCGCCAAAGTGCTTTTAAGTATATTGATAATTTAAAAATTTAGTTAATAAAATGAACTGGATATTTCTTTCTGTTCACTATTTTCTTGAGAACTTCATAGTTTAGCTGCGGAAACGCTATTTAAAATGAAATTGCTGCACAAATTATAGGCAATAAGCTTGTTAGAAGTTTATCAAAATATGAAAGTTGCCTTCATGTCTAAGTGCAAAACTAGGCGGATGTTATTAGGATTCAGAATCGGATATGTCATTACTGGGTAAATTGCAACCGAAAATTTGAGTTACATATAAGACATAAAAGAAATTATTCTATATGGTGAAAATTATCTTATAGCTCTTTTGAAGGGTATATAACCAATTCTTTTTAGGCCGACGAGTATGAAAAAAAAAACTCAGATCGGCCGAGATACAATCACCCTTTTATTTTACAGTTTATGTATCTTGAGCTATATCTTCCAAACTTAGGGGTAATATTTAGCAAGTTTTTTTTTTTAAATTATGTCATTTTTTATGAATCTATATCATTTTTTTTTTTTAGATTTAAGCAATGTTGTGTAGTCATTACCACTTGGGGCGTTTTGAAAGAGTTTTAGATTCTACAAGCTAACTTTTCGAACTTTCTTTCAATCTTTGCCTGTCATTGTAGGTAAGCGTTAAAAGCCAAAAATAAAGAACCGTACGAAACATGTGCGGTTGGTTCGTTCTGATACGTGCTCCGCCATTTAGGATCGAAACTGATGTTTATAGCAGGGAAATGCAACACTTTATTTTCAGTCTCTGACGCTACTACTAAGTGCATTATCGCAACTTTCACAGAGACTTTTGACTCCTGTCAAGCCTTAACGTAAGGGTTAATCGATTGATAAGAGCAGGTCAGACTCTACCACCAGATAGTCCAAGCTAGTTTTCGAATCCTGGACCTCAGTAATTTCAGCCCCTACCTCTTTATCGACTGTGCTTTGTGGCATCGCACGATATAATGTATGCATGTATAATGTGCGCCACAGTGGTCTTTAGATCAAAATGAAAAAACAAAAAGTTTAATGTAATAGAGCCTTGAAAGCAAGATCATGCTTTTTTTTTTTTTCAAAGTCATAGGGTCGGGGAGGGAGAGAAGTGGGGAGTGGAAGATGTCGGGATGGACACGGAATTGTATTAATTTATATAAAAATTTTAAAAAAATGAAATTACAATAAAAGAAAACGGAAGCAAACAGTTTTGGTCTGAAAATCACGTTACTTAGCGCTCAGTTATCTTCGGTTTCGATCTGTTGTTAATTATGATAAGACTGTACCATATTAATTCGTTTTTTTTTTTAGAAGTTTTACGTAACTATCTCACGTTTTCCGAGCAAATTTAAAGGAATATTTTTTTTCCATTAAATCCTTATGTTATTTTTGTCTTTATTAAAATTGATGTACATTTTAAAGCTGTTTTCAGCATTTTTAAAAGACAATATGTTTCTCTAGACCTGCAAGCTTTACTCGAACCAGCGATTTCTTCTGGGTTTTGTTTTGTTTTGTTTTGTTTTGTTTTTTTGTTTTTTTGTGTTTTGCTTTTTTGTTGTTTTGGCGCCTTGTGTAATTGTGTACTCTCTAAAGTGTAGGTCCAATTAATGCAATGCTATTAGGGTATGCAAAACCCGTGTAGTTAATCTCTGAACTCATTGTGGGTTGTTTTTTTTTTTAACATAAAAGACTTCAAACATAAAAAATATGTTGTCTTTGATCCAAGGATTGGGTCCTTCTATACTTATCGTATAGTTTATTATCAATCTTCTATTTTCACTTATTTTTAGTTCTCTACATCATCTCTTTTCGGCCTTTTCTATTTCTTTATATAAATAGGCAAAATAACGAAAAAGAAAAAAAAAACAGTATGTGGTTGTAAATATATTCTTAATTTTGAATACAGCAATAAATATGACTGAGGATTGCTTCTTTTCTGTTCATATTTGCTTCTAAAAGCTAAAGGAGTAGTCGTAATGCGAAGTATCCATATGAGGCACGGTTTGTCACTAGCCCACTTCGGAAGACAAAAAGTGTCTGACAGAGAGGCGATTACAAATCACCACACGGTTGCCACGTTGTTTTAAAAATATTCAAACTGATGTGATTGTTGCCTGCCTCTAGCCATGACGCTTCGATACAGTTTAAAGCGCAGGCACTCAGGGAGGATGAAGGGACAGGAGATTCGATGTAACTCTTAATTGTTTAAGGTCTTCTAAGATGACAAGCCTCTCTCTATTGGGAGATTGTTCATTGCACATAATTTTTCTTTTTATAAAATGAATAAGTCTTCAAATTTATTTTGACCCAAAATCTTTGCTAATCCTTACTACCTTGAACTCCGATTGTTCATCAACAAAACCTTTTTCAAACTTGTTATAATAATCCTTTTTTTTACTATATTTTTGGTATTTCAATCTCCCTCCTACTTTAGTCCCTTTTCTGATTCTTTTACTACATCCACTACCAAGAAGTCTACTACAACTACTGCTAGAAATACAAACTTTTTCTCCTCCACCTCTTTCTCTTACTGCTGCTGCTACTACTACTACTACTACTACTACTACTACTACTACTACTACTACTACTACTACTACTACTACTACTACTACTACTACTACTACTACTACTACTACTACTACTACTACTACTACTACTACTACTACTACTACTACTACTTTGATGACTAGCAGTAAGGATATGATTAATACTATTATTATTACAACGACTACAACTACAACTACTACTGCTGCTTTTGCTGCCTCTGTTGCTCTTTTAAAGCCTAATGCTTGTGAATAATGGACAAGTTACTTTATCAATAAGTCGATTCAATTGATATATAATCTGCGAATGTCATTTTAATCAAAATTCCGTTGCAAAAACAATCGTGCTACAATTGTTGTGTTTAAAATACGTACGTGATTTTTAAAGTACAAATTCAATGAATAAGAGTACAGGAGTGAAACTTTTGATGTTGATAATAAGTTGAATAAAATACAGAATGTGTGTAGATAAATTCCAACATTAAATTAATGTGGGCGGGTAAGGTGGGGAGGGTTTATGTGTGTCTGGGGGTTGCATACTAGCATTTCATGAATTTTTTTTTTTTTTGGGTTTGTTTGTTTGTTTGTTTGTTTTTGTCTTTTTGTGCGTGTTCAGACTTAATGTTGTTCAAATAAAACTAGATGAGATTCAAAGCAGTGAAAGCAAAGGAAGCTTATGGTAAACAATCACTAAAAGGGGGAACAATTTCTTTTGTATAGCCAATATCGTCAGAGACTGTATTTATCTTTTACGCAAAACGTTTTGTTTATAACAAGAGGTAAAATTACTATAAATCACAGAATCACGTGATGGCTCTATCAAAACTAGACCTAGACTAACCAGCTAATGTAATGCTTTCAAATGCTTTCAATAGATCTTGTACTTTCTGTTGTACGTCCTATTTATTCATTGCGTTTGATATAATCTCTGAGATTTAGATTTCAATTGTTAAGGTCTCTAATGTTTTTTAACTGTGTTGAATAAAATTTTCCCATGTCCTGACTTTTGTAGGTTTAATCAACGTTGGCACGATACAATAGGGCCGTTTATTACTACAGAAGATCTTTTTTTGGTGCATCTGTTATTTATTTATTCATTTCGCTTTTTAACTTTGAGTTTTGGATTCGGATTCACAAGAAAAATTCCTACAGATATTTCTTTTTCATTTCTCAACTTTTTTTAAATGCAAAAGATACCAAACTGAAAAAATAAAAGTGTCGAAATAACTTCATGGTAGATAGTAGTTACTATCCATAGTAGAATATTTCTAGAAGTGTTAATAAAGAAGCAATAAATTGACTTAAAAGTTAACTTTTAAGAATTTTTATAATAACGAAAGCATCCGATAAAAAGGTATGATTTTTTTCTGTACTTAAGATACAGCAATCCGTTTAAGTAAAATGTTCAATTAAAACTTATTATATCATCATTTCTAATAGTTGCACAATTTTTTTCTTGGCCAACGCAGTATCTAGTTGGCAGGAATGTTATTAAAATATCTTCACTGGCCTCTTGCCTTAACTGCTTTCTTTTTTAACCGAGCATTTTCGTCATTGCGTGGTCCCTTACATAAGGGAACTTTTACAATAAAACTGTACCTTTTTTCCTTTTGATAACGAGCCACGAAAATTTTCATACCAATTTTTCTAATGGTTTGCTTCAAAATAAGCAGATATCATAAGAAAGAAAGGCAGTCATTTACTGTCAAAATTAAGGTTCTTTATGCAAAATATATATATATGTATACACACACAAATACCTCGTTAAAATTTCTTTTTTAAGGTTTTGTACTTCCATTTTCTTAGACGTTCTTTGAAAAAATGTCTTTGGGGAACCAGATGGTTCAGTTAGTGGACCGATGGAATGATATACCGAGGACACGCTTTCGAATCGTTGCTCAGTCTATCGGATGCGGGATCGGTGTCGCCTAAAGAACCATTCTCTTGGCCCTGACAGCAACCTTAACAGTCTCTGTGACTATAAATTACAGCAACATGCTCTAAACCGTCGCATCTAGGGTTGGAAAAAGCAGTTGTATTCCTTAATTTTGTTATGCATATTAATTCTGGATCTAAAAAGTCTTTTCGTCTTTTGTTTGAATTCTTACTTCATATAAACTACAAAAAATTGTTGATAAAACGTATCTAGTATGTTACCGATTGAAGGAAATTCTCCGATTTATGGTAACAGCTGTCTACTGAAACTGATTAGTTCAAAGCAAAAATAGTAATTTTTTTCCCCAAAAAAAAAGATCCCAATCAATTTAAAGATGTTTTTAAAAGCTCATTATGATGTTGTTTTAAACAAAAGGGCAGTTATGACTAAGAATAGGTAACTAATTTTGTAAACGTCCAAAACTCTTTACATATTTTTTAAACATTATTATTATTATTATTATTATTATTATTATTATTATTATTATTATTATTATTATTATTATTATTATTATTATTATTATTATTATTATTATTATTATTATTATTATTATTATTATTATTATTATTATTATTATTATTATTATTATTATTATTATTATTATTATTATTATTATTATTATTATTATTATCATTATTATTATTATTACTATTATTATTATTATTATTATTATTATTATTATTATTATTATTATTATTATTATTATTATTATTATTATTATTATTATGTAGATTTCATTAATTGCCTGGCTAAGAATTCCCACGAGGCCGTGCACTTTTATGCACTTCATGCAAAAATTTAGTTTTCTAATAAGCGTTAAAATGGAGCTAAAAACAGATCGGAAAAGTACAGAATTAGTCGATTTCGCTCTTTCCCGCAAGGCAGTACACTTCTTACCTAGTCATTTTTGGCGGGAAATCATAGCCATATGTATAACGAGCTCTAAGAAAGATTTGTTGGGCAGTTTTGACAAGTAGAGAATTTGCTGTTTTTTCAGTTTTGTTTAAGGACCGCTATTGCCATCCAGTTCAGGGACATACCGTAACTATGCAACACTATGGAAATAAAAACTTTTGCTTTCGTCGCTGAATCAAGGGTCTTTGTTTATTTTTTTTACTTTTTTTTTTTTTTGGAATGCCAAACTTTGCGTCTCGAAAAAAATTACCGTGTTATTTCGAAGATATGTCTATATCATTCTTAATGAAAGTTTATTGCTCTCATAATTGGGGCTTACTCTATTGTAAGTCAAGGGGAGCAATTTCAGTTGATCATGATCTAATGCTACCAAACTTATGGAACTGATATAACATGCTTAAACATTATACGAAATTATCGGAGATGTTTGGCAGCGCAGATTATTTCAGGTTGCGTCACTAAACTTAATATAGAAAATAATAAAATTTAGAGCTGTATTAATACACAGAAAGTAACTTTCCGACAATCGTAAGCTATTGCTTCTAACATGGGCCACGATGTATTGCAAAATTCCTTCGTATTTTTTTATTACGACCTTAGGCTGAATTGGACACTTCTGCATTCTGCTGACAGCATCATTTTGGCGGTTGTACTTTTTGCTCTTTATTTTATTTTCCTAATTGTTTTATCCTAGAAGGGCAGCAAAGAGTAAGGAAAGGGTGATACAAATGTGTTACTAATCATTATTTC
>JAWDGP010004098.1:525000-637500 GCA_033675545.1 Elysia crispata | reverse complement strand
CCTGCACATTATGTCTTACCTCATACCTCACTAATTGCTTATGCTAATACAGACCGCGCGAAAATGGGTTCCTGAGAAAGGATTTCTCTGTGCAATGTACTGCAAATTGCTGCAGGGCTAAAAATTGGTATTCAAACTTTTGAACCTTGTTTTGAATTATTTACTGGGGTTTTTTTTTTACTTTCTCTTTCTATTGAACTTATTATAGTCATTTCTTTCGCATCTCTGGAAACTCAAGTAACTTCATGGCATTGGTGTTTGTTTCCTATAGTGCAGAAAAACACTGGCTTCGTCAAAATTGTTCATTTTATCAGAAAGGAGAATTGGATGAGATAAAGTTGTCCAAATTCAAGCTTTCAAAAAGAGGTACCCTAAATAAGGAAATGTCTCTTCATTTTGTTGGTACACTCTTCTTTTTATTGTCTAGAAAAAATTGTGACATTTCGTTTGCTTTTAAAACGTGTATTATTATCCTATGAATTTAAGACCATATCCATCAACTTTTACGTATTTTTGTGTACGAAATTTCATCCTCAGGTCGGTTTCAAACTAATGAACAATCAATTGAGCTTCGCAAAAAAACTGCCTCGGTGTTTTAACTTTGATCTAAAGAAAAATTAGCGGTCTTTGTACAAAAGTTGTGAATAACAATTTAAGACTACCTACGAGCATTTCAGTATTAGTATAACTTCATCCTATTTGTGAAGGAGCACCGATGGCTGTGGGGTTTGAGCGCCCTCCCTGATGTTTGTAAGGTCCATCTCTGCGGGTTTTATGTTCCACACCGCGTGTAGGTGAGTTTAGACCCCCCCCCCCCTTTACCCCCATCTTTTCAGTTCAAGCATGTCACCGATAGAGACTTAAGCTTGATGTACAGAATTACCCGAAATCACCCTTTTTTTGGTTGGAGTTTTTCAAACAACCAAGAGACAAACCCTTATTTGAATCGGTTCTTTTGAATACACAATGACTTAATGACGATTTGCTTGGTTTGCTTCATTCATTTCTATGAGAATAATTTTTTTTTTAATTTTTCCCCCTCTGGCTTTATGTACAGTAATCGGTTTGAGAGTATTTCGAAACATTCGGATTAGGTTTATACCTACTTTTTTTTTTCCTCAGTATCTCGAATCCTGGCACCCCCCCCCCCCCCCCTTTTTTTTTGTTTTGTTTGATGAGTGCCAACATTGTTTGTCAATCGTACATTCGGGTCACATCGTGCTCTCTCCGTTATTATCTCCAGGGAGTTAGAAAACAAGGGGAGGGGATGTATTCTCTGATGAGGGGGGAGGGAGCTTTAAGCATGAGCTCAAACAATCTCAGGAGGGAGATGGGGGAGGCCTTAGCCGTGAGGTCAAACAACACAAGTCACTCATATACGAGCATCAGAAAGAACTGGGAGTTGCCTTCCCGCAAACAACTTGCAAAGTTTAGGCAAAGCACGCACATTTCTTGCAATGTTCCAAAGTGCTTGTGTCACACAAAAACATCACTTTTTTCCCTATCACATCATGATAGAAAGAGAGATTCTCATTGATAAGAGGAGTAGGGAAATGTTTTCGGTCCTTCAGATTCATGGGTAAAATTTGAATATTTACTTCAGTTCAGTGCGTTTAACAAAAATGTATTTTATACTGTTTATTATTATTATTATTATTATTATTATTATTATTATTATTATTATTATTATTATTATTATTATTATTATTATTATTATTATTATTAAAACACCATCATCTCAGAATACACAATTGAAAATTATTTCTGGTGTTAAAAATCTTTTATCGCCACAAATTTCAGTAGTTTTTTATTTTAAAAAAAATTCAAATCATGTTCATTTTTACGTTAATAGGTATGATAGAGAGGATTATGCATTCGCATAAGGTTTGCTTAACAAACACTGTCTGCTTTAGTTGTGCACATTCACGATCCTGCAATGCTAGCAAAACCTCAGGAGGGGTTACCTTCTCTTGTCATTCATCATCAATAATAGAAATTGTTTAGTTCTCCGTCAATGAGCCCAAAAGCATTAATGTAGGGTACCTACAACTGCAGTCATAACTTTTCTTCTTCTTCTTCTTCTTCTTCTTCTTCTTCTTCTTCTTCTTCTTCTTCTTCTTCTTCTTCTTCTTCTTCTTCTTCTTCTTCTTCTTCTTCTTCTTCTTCTTCTTCTTCTTCTTCTTCTTCTTCTTCTTCTTCTTCTTCTTCTTCTTCTTCTTCTTCTTCTTCTTCTTCTTCTTCTTCTTCTTCTTCTTCTTCTTCTTCTTCTTCTTCTTCTTCTTCTTCTTCTTCTTCTTCTTCTTCTTCTTCTTCTTCTTCTTCTTCTTCTTCTTCTTCTTCTTCTTCTTCTTCTTCTTCTTCTTCTTCTTCTTCTTCTTCTTCTTCTTCTTCTTCTTCTTCTTCTTCTTCTTCTTCTTCTTCTTCTTCTTCTTCTTCTTCTTCTTCTTCTTCTTCTTCTTCTTCTTCTTCTTCTTCTTCTTCTTCTTCTTCTTCTTCTTCTTCTTCTTCTTCTTCTTCTTCTTCTTCTTCTTCTTCTTCTTCTTCTTCTTCTTCTTCTTCTTCTTCTTCTTCTTCTTCTTCTTCTTCTTCTTCTTCTTCTTCTTCTTCTTCTTCTTCTTCTTCTTCTTCTTCTTCTTCTTCTTCTTCTTCTTCTTCTTCTTCTTCTTCTTCTTATTCTTCTTCTTCTTCTTCTTCTTCTTCTTCTTCTTCCTCTTCTTCCTCTTCTTCCTCATCTTCTTCTTCTTCTTCTTCTTCTTCTTCTTCTTCTTCTTCTTCTTCTTCTTCTTCTTCTTCTTCTTCTTCTTCTTCTTCTTCTTCTTCTTCTTTACTTTTGTCTTCCTTCTGCCCCTTCCGGTTTTTTGTTCTTCTTTGTTTTTGGGTTGTTGTTTTTTTTCTTGTTTTTCTTGTTCTAGTTTTTAATTTTGGTTTACGTATTACAAATTAGCATTTTCCATCAACTGATACACTTTTTGTTTTTGTTTTTGCCACTCTGTATCTATGTAACACGAAGTTCAAGCCATGGCTAATTTTATGCATCGCTCTACTGTCATGATACAGGAGACATGGTCAGACTTAAGTACCGCCGTTATACAGACCACAATAAATCTATAAGATGCATCGACCATCACAATAGAGGCGTCGTGACATTGACGACCAGGGACTGTCTTAATGGTCCCTCTGGGAAAATGCATAAATTAGGATTGTAGGCATGAAGCCCTAAAGCTGAAAAAGATGTGGCACGCTGTATGTAGAGATATACTGGAAGTATAACACCAGTATGGTAGAAAGGCCATAGAGTGGACAGTCGATCAACGGAGTTATAGAACAAGCTATTGGCCTTTTTTAATTGATTGCCTCTGTTTGCCGGGATCGTGGAAATGAGATCAACAATTTACTTAGGCAGAGTTCAAGCCGTCTTTAGCTTTAAGAAAACACGGGAAGTTGAAAGGGAATTTTATATAAAGATGCGAGATAATAAAGGTATCCATGATTATTGTAAATTGAGCTAATTTAATGGAATTTTATAACGGCATTTAATAAGTGATCATAAAATAAAGTTTCCAGTCATTCTAGGCAGTCCAAAGATCTACTGGAATCTGCTAAGACACGGAAGCTTTCAGATAGTCACAAGGATATCTCCTCATCATAGGGCTTTAAATTCATGCTCTTAAGACTTGAAAGATCACATCTAAATTTATAAGTCTTGATTTAATGATTTGGTATTTTCGATAAACCCATGAGATCATGGTAAAAGGAGAGTTAAAATGTCTGTAAACTTAATTTAAAAAAATTACCACAGATGTACTATGCTACTTCTAACCCAAGCTTTTTAATGGCATCTCCATCAGTCGCAAGACAGGATAATTTCAACCAAATGATTTATGAAATGTTTTACATTAAACTTCTTTACTTTTAAAATATCTTTTGTTATTTCGAAAATGACCTGGTTCAGTCTGAAATCCATTGTAATTTTAATCTAGATATAATTCATGGAGTGGCCTAATTTTAATTTCCATGATTATTTTCTGTCAAAAGCTTTTACATTGCTTATTAATCCAAAATGGATCATTTTTCAACATCATACCCGCAAGGTTTAAGGATATACAATAAGATTGACAGTATAATTACTTCCGGTATCTTCTTAATGTTTCAACTGGAGCTCTTCACTCTCCATTTTTATGATATGATAGTTTTGTAGTTCTTGATTATTATAAACGTCAAATGGACTACCGATGTTCGTAAGCCTGAACTTTTTGCATGGTCTACGATACGTTAAGTTCCTTAGTTCCAGCTTAGGAACTTAAGATGGAACCAAGTCACAGCTGCCTGTAAAGGAATACTACACAAGTTAAGAGTTGTCTACTGCAAAGAAAATGGGCATTTGATCCTGTACTCTTGCATCTTCCAGCAAGAAGATAGTCTGAGCATTATCTTGACGGATCCTTGATCCTAACTTATTGAGTAGAGTAGAGTTTGCCATGGAAACTAAAATAATACGAGTATATCCTGTGCTTCAGAGCAATGCTTTGTGCAAAACAGAATACCCAAATTTACCCTAGAACAGTACTGTGCTCTGCAAATGCAGGTTACATTTCAAACCCAAGTCAAATAATGCATGACCTTCCAAGAAAACAGTCCGTCTATCCAGAAAAGAAAATAGCTGATTTTCAGTCAAGTCTGTTCAGTGAAAAAGCACATACCCTGAAGACACTCTGAGAATATTCTCTTCGAAATAGGAAGCTGCCTACGTGTGGAGGATTTCTGTGAATTACCAAGAAGAATATGATTTGGTGGAAGCTAGAATGAAATTTCGGAACTCTCAATGACGCACAGATCAGCTAACAGGTAGTCTGACTCAGTTTACCATCCGACACACATAAGTAATGTTCAGCGTAAATTTGGACAAATGACGAACGAGCTGCATATTTAGAACTAAGTGGCGAACAGACGTCGGCTTGCATAGCTCCTTTACATGGGATCTTTGTTCATTGATTTAGACCATATGAGTTTTAATGCCTGCATATCTCGTAAAAACAGCAAAGGAAATTTAGTGCTTTTACTCTCTAGATTTGAAAGTCATCATGGCATATGTGTGAGTAAGAATTTTTTTTTTTTTAATTATTTTTGTTGTTGTTTTTTTTTAGGTCTTGTTAATTTTGAAACTACACTTAAACCCCAAAAATCTCGTTAGTCTCTTGTCGAACTTAACATAGACGACAATATCTGATACCTGATGTTGCTTTTGTTCCTGTTAAAATGTGTCACGTTTCTCGCCATAATCACCGCTGCCTGAGAATGAGACGTTGCGTGTTCAGTACAGTGGGCGGCGATGACAACCTGTCCAACATTATTATAGCTGCTGTATCAAACAGTGCGTCACCTCTTAGGTTATTAGGCATTCTTTGTTTTTCGTTCCACGCATTTATTAAGTTCCCTTTAGATCGTTCAGTATCTTCTAATACGTCTGCACTACCTTAGCAAAGTGAGTTTATCTTGAAATATGACGCCTGACTTTGCATTGACGTGTTTAGTTAACTGAGTACTTGAAATAGTTATAATGTATACCTATTGGGGATAAGAGTGGCGTACACACAGAAGTTTGTTTTTTTAAATTTTTGAACAACTCGAAAATGTATTTATGGACGGAAGGATTTTGGTAAATGTATCAGATCAAGTATGATAGTAACATTTAAATTAACCGAGTATAACTTTTTTCCGCTCTCAAGTGAAACAAGTGGTACATGTTAATGTCATGCTGGCCAAATTACAGCGATATAAACTGGAAAACAAGAGGATTATGTACTATATTTATAAGTCCTCTTACAAAGAAGATACAAAATGGATATATGCCAGTACTTCACAACTTGAGGGTTTGACTATATAGCCTTCCCGTCAAACCAGCCTCTGTGGGTAACACCTGTTCAATCACCATAATTCCCTGTTTTGCCACGCACTCTTTGGTTTGCAATAATAACTGAAGGAAACAAGCAAATTCGACATCTGTTAAAGAGTAAAGACAACAAACAAACTGAGCGATATAGATTCTTAACAAGGAATCAATTTGAAAAATAATAAACCATTACCACAAAGCAAGATGCAAAATCAGTAAATGTAAGTAAACTTTGATCATGGATAACAAACAAGAATATCAGAGCGTGCAGTAAGAATGATTCAAAGTGGCCAACGGATCTTTTAAAAAACACCAACAAAAGCACTTAATGGTCAATGTACTTCAATAACACTTGAGTCATCAAATATTCTAAACGGTCACTAGACCTTTTAACACTTATATGATCTCATCACCTTGACGGTCAATATTTCCCAGCAGCTTGACGGTCAATATTCCTCTTGACACTTCTATCATCAAGGCTTGAAACGGCCAATAGATACCGTAAATGCTCATCTATTATCAAATAAGATCTACAGCTTACTACGATTAGATTTTCGTATCGGTAATATTACTCTCCAAAGATCTATAGTTATTCTAGATTAGATAATCGACAATTTTCTACTTCTCAATACCTCTAAAACATGGAAAGGCTGCACAAAAGATTGAAGCAGTTTTGATTGGCCGAAATCCTTGGAAGGTGGGGGGTGGGGGGTTCAGACCAGAATATATGGTATGTGAGTACATAAAAGTGAAGAATTAATTCCTAAGTAAGTAGGAGTTTGCGTAAAGGAACTTAAAATAGAAATAGTTCGCTCATTTTGTAAAAAAAAAAAACTAATCTATTTATAATCCTTTTAAACTCTCCTCATCATTTAGGTACGAATTAATGGTCAGCTGTAATATTCAGAAAACAGTGCAGCTCTAGGCAATGTTTGCGTGTATCTACATAAGCCATTTATAAAAAGGATCTATTTATACATTGGGAAAGAACAGAGTTAGCTATTTACCAGTTTCACCATTGTTTCGTTTGAAAAGACTTTTATATATATATATATATATATATATATATATATATATATATATATATATATATGCATATTGTAATAAATTACTAAAAAAAACGATATATTTAGCGACTTCCTGAAGAAACACAGGAAAAAGCAAAAAAAATTGAAGGGTTGAATAATTAATGAGACTTGGACGTAACATGGAATATATGAGAGAAAGTATTGGTGAAAGATGGCTCGCCGATAGTGGAATCTGCTTGCGATTCTCACAAAGCATTGCGTTTGACTTCACAATCCGTTTCGTACACTTTTATCCTTTTTTCTACTGTTGCGCTCAAACTTTTGACTCAATTATCGTCTTTAACAAAATAAAAGTGTTTGATATGTTTGTGTGCTGATTTTTCACTGCGAAATCAAAAAAAGCCATTTTTATGTTCAAAGACAGAGAAATGTACCCCTAGATATTCTCAATCAACAATTTTTCACTACATTTACTTTCTCTCTCCTTTACAAGTGGTTGTTTCAATGACTTTCGGCTGTGTTTTTAAATAAGATCTAGATCTTTAATTCTACGTCTTCAATTTTGCTAAATATTTACTAGAAATAAGAGTTAAAGGATTGATGAATTCAGCGGATTCTTTTTATGTAGTCTGTTCCCTGTTTGAACTCTAAGTTTCCTGAAGTATCAAACAAGCAAAGACCATTATGAAGCCTTCTGATATCGTGCATGACTGACATAGGAGAGGCTGGCTTAGCTCCTTTGGCTCTGGCACTGAGGTTCTCAAGATGGAAACGAATCGACCACGAGAAGAACAAGCCGTGACTGCAACAATTAGAGACGAGTTTTTCCCCTGGGTTCTATAGTGCTTCGCTTATCGAGAAGATGAGCGGGGACCAGAGGACGAGGAATATGGCTCCAGTAAGTGGTAGGGTAGAATGGAGTGGTTTGTAATGAATTATGACATGTCAGTCTGGAAGGGATAAATGGAGACTGATATGCCTGGAATAAAAGTTTGTATACAAGGGTAATGTGAAAACACTTATCAAAACCTGAGAGCAGGAAAGATGTCTCATGGCAAAATTAGTTTTTGGTTTCCTTATTATTATTTTTTTCTTTAATAATAAGAGCAAAAACTGTTTTAATAATTGTATCATAATAATAAAAGTATTTATGTACATCGTGCTAACGACAAAAACAGTAGAAATAGTAATAGTAGTAGTAGTAGTAGTAGTAGTAGTAGTAGTAGTAGTAGTAGTAGTAGTAGTAGTAGTAGTAGTAGTAGTAGTAGTAGTAGTAGTAGTAGTAGTAGTAGTAGTAGTAGTAGTAGTAGTAGTAGTAGTAGTATATAATATTAATAATAATAATAATAATAATAATAATAATAATAATAATAATAATAATAATAATAATAATAATAATAATAATAATAATAATAATAATAATAACAATCATAATGATATTAATAATACTGATAATATTTGTTCTTTTTTTCCAGCAGTTCCTTTCAAAACAATTGTTTAAGTTTTTGCAATGGGAAAACTTTCACATTATACGGTGAGAAGTCTGTTTTGTTCTTTTAAAATAAGTTCATGAGTCCATTTAATTTAAAAAAAATAAAATAAAAAAACGATAAGTGTAGTATAGCATTCCCAGAGATATCTGGGTTTCGCTTCTCGCGCTAGACAAACTCATGCGTTTTTTTTTCTCATAACTCCAAATTGCAGACATACGAATTTGTATTTTGAATGAAACCGTGAAAATCTAGGTTTAACTTTTTCCGTGTCCAAAAGAAATCATGTAGTTTCCATATTCTGGACTGGAAAATAAACAGGTAAGTTCATTGTTGGTCAGAAGCCAGGCTATGAATTTAGTAATGCATATGTTAAGGAGGCGTAAGAGGACAAATATTAAATCTATCTAGGAGTAGAACTGATAAGGAAAGGATCACTTTTTACAACTTTCAATTATATTGATGAAGGACGATTCAAACAGAAGGAGTGTATGTGTGTGTGTGTGGGAGAGAGAGAAGAAGAAGAAGAAGAAGAAGAAGAAGAAGAAGAAGAAGAAGAAGAAGAAGAAGAAGATGAAGAAGAAGAAGAAGAAGAAGAAGAAGAACAACAACAACAACAACAACAACAACAACAACAACAACAACAACAACAACAACAACAACAAGGAGTAGAAGAACAAGAAAAAGAACAAGAACAAGAAGATCAAGAAGATCTACAACAAAAATTAAGAACAAAAATTTGAAGGAGAAATTAGTTCAAGGATAGAGGTTGGAACAAATAGTCTAATATGGGTGGACAAGGAAACATAAAAATAAATAAAGGCAGTAAAGTAGAAATAAAATCGGGTGAATTGGAAGACTAGAGAGAAGAGAGAGCAAGAAAGAGAGACAGAGACAGAGACAGAGAGAAAGAACGAACGTGCGTGAGGGCGCAAAGCAAATAGAGCGACTCGGTTGTTTCCGTAATGCATAAAATTTATCCCCAATTGGTGCCGAACAGAAGCGCAAACTTAGACATCTTGGGCATTGTTCCTGATTGTTAATGTTTCATACTATCTGCTCCAGTCTAAAACAGCATGAATGTGTAGGAGAGCCGATCCCACGGGGAATCGGAGTTGTATAACGGGTCGCGCCGGTTCGCTACAGTAGATTATAGGGTAGCAGAAGCTGCTCAGGAATCAATTAAGATTCGTAGAGTCGGTTCCAATTGTGAGTTGTTGTTTTTTTTTTAAATGAGAGGAAAGGTTTTGAAGAAAATATGTACCGGAATGTTTTGTGATTACTTTTGATATATTCTGAAAGTATGACTTATTGAGCAGCAGAAATCTGGCATAGGATGTACGTTATATAATTGGACAGCGGTGGGTTTTTTGTTTTTTGTTTTTTTTTTTTGTTTTTTTTTTTATTTGTTTTGTTTTGTTTTGTTTGTTGTTGTTGTTATTGTTGTTGTTGTTGTTGTTGTTGTTGTTGTTGTTGTTGTTGTTGTTGTTGTTGTTGTTGTTGTTGTTGTCGTTGTTGTTTATGAGGGAGAGGGGGGGGGGGGGGGGCGTTGCATGAAAATTGTTTCTTTTCTTTTTTTTTTTTTAGACAGGAAAGATCGCAATAGAAACGTATGTACTGAAAAAGATGATCGGTTCATTCAGAATTTTTCTGTCGCTAGTGGACGTAAGTCGATCTTTCGAGAAATCTCGGGCCAAAAAAAAAAATAAAAAAATTTTGCCTGACGTAAAAAGCTGACACCTTTAAAAAGAGATTTGGCTTGATGATCAGAAACGCATTGCGCACAGATGAAAAAGGCAAAGATACCCCAGCCAGTCGATAATTGTTGGACGAGACGTTGAATGTGCGTGTGGTGGGGAGGGGGGAGACAGAAAGAGAGAGAGAGAGAGAGAGAGAGAGAGAGAGAGAGAGAGAGAGAGAGAGAGAGAGAGAGAAGAGCATGAAGAAAGAAGTATGTTCGACCCTGACCTTTCACCAACGAAAATAAATAACAGTTTTAATATTTTTTTCAACGCGCACATCTTTGTTCTTCAGAAATCCTTCACGATAAAGAATGGCTGATTTAGAGGACTTTAACTGCTTCAGGACGTAAGAAAACTTTTGGACTAGCTTTTATTTATTTATTTTTTTGTTTTTTGGTTGTTGTTTTTTTTTGTTATTGTTTTGTTTTTGGTTTGGTTTAATTTTTTAAAGAATTTTAGTTTTTATTTTGTTTTGTTTTGTTTTGATTTGTTTTCCTACTCTTTTATTGTTTAATTTTCTTTATTATGAACGCTCATATAGCATATGGGTATATTCTAATGTGAAAAGCAATCATTTCGAAAAATGCGAGTATAATATTGTTTTCTCGTTTTATGATTATATTTCTTTAAACACTTTTAGTTTAGAATCTACAGGACAGACAGTCTGATAGAAAATATCATGCGTTTGATTATCCTACATTAAGATAGGCGGCTAGGTGGATCTTGTAACATTTCATAACGTATAAGTTTGTGTAAGAAGCATTAGGGTCTCTGTTCCGAAATTGCATTTCTACAAAACAGGCTCGTCTAGATAAATATAAATCTACAAAGTTATTTCACAAGGTAAAAAAAAAAACATCAAATTTTTTATTTCAATCAAATCGATAAAGAAAATGCCGGTAGTACTATGTATCTTATATAAGCCTTCAATTTATTAAACCTCTTTTTCCCACATCGAATCTGCCCACTCTCGTGTATTGATATACAGTGGCGACATTGCCTTGAAACGGTTTAGTTTACTCAGTACAAATCTTATTGTTTCATGTTCTTGTAAAAATGAGCTTACATAACTGTTGAATCTCATCTCCTATAATTGAAATGACAATAAAGATAATTTAATTTAATAAAGTTAATTCTAACTTCAACGCAGGTCTACTGACTTCCCAAACAAACCCTAAGTCCCTTTATTTTAACAAACCGCAACCAAGAAATAAAGACGAACGTGAATTCTATAATGTTCGGTGGAAGTCGAAAATTGGAATCAGTAATCCAAACCATAATGTAACATTAATGAAGCATTCAGACACATACTTCTTAACATTTTCTGCAGGAACTTTTTTATTTATTTATTTTCTTTCTTTTTTGTTTTTTTGTTTTTTTGTTGGGTTTTTTTTTTGTTTTTTTTTGTTTTTTTTTTGTTTTTTTGGGGGGGTTTGTTGTGTTTTTGTTTGTTTTGGGGTTGTTGTTTTTTGTTTTGTTTTTGCATGATTATAAGATTATAGAGATCATGGCTACCGAAAACTGTCTTTACTAAAGCATAATTTTATATATATATATATATATATATATATATATATATATATATATAAAATGCGTGTTGGAGCGAAGATTATTTTATATGTCCTAAGACTCTACCATAGTCTAATGCGAGGTTGAAGCTTATCAAAATAAGAAATCAGCCCTGTTTTGGTTGTTTAATTCAGTCTCAAAGAACTGTCTAGATCAATGAGATTCTAGGAAAAAGAACTAGATTTGTATTTGAATCTATGTTGTACGTTGGATGCAATGCAACTTGATCGTTTTGTGAGTGGTAATTAAGATGATATTAAGGATAAACAGCCTTTTTTCAATATCAATTGATCATAAGAAATTCTTTTAAGAAAGGCGGTAGTTAAAATGTCTTAATTTTAATTTTTCTAGAGAAAAAATGAATATTAGTCATACTGAGTGTAGATATTTATTATGTTCCTTGTTACAACAAAGTTATAGTTTTAGCCCGAACTCTCATTAAAATTCAAGTTCCAGAACAATATGGCGCGGGGTATCG
Source organism: Elysia crispata (assembly GCA_033675545.1). NCBI lineage: Eukaryota > Metazoa > Mollusca > Gastropoda > Plakobranchidae > Elysia > Elysia crispata. The sequence continues at coordinate 625,303 of JAWDGP010004098.1, read as the reverse complement.
TGAATGTTGATTCTACCAAGAAATAGATGTTTTAAAGCTTTCTACAATATAGATAACACACAGCCTTAAGAGAATTAAAACTAATGCGAACTTACCGTCTCGCTTAATTTTTGTTTTAAAAGTTCATCAAAAAAACGATAGCGCTTTGATTTCAAAACGCATCTCAGCTTTGATATTGTTCTCAGTAACTGTAGGTCTCATTAAAAAGTCATACACATGTAGAAAATCCTTTTAATACAAGCTAAGAAATGTATGCTCTTCTCTCTTTCTTGAACTTGATAACCACATCTTGAACGTTCTTAAGAGCTTCACACAAAGGTGATTTTCTTCTTGTCAACGACAATGAGGATTGATCAATAGATAATAGTCTGGCACTCCGTATATTCTTTGAAAGAAATGGAAACTCTTGGAGTGAGCGTGAAGTTAAAAGAATCGAGGAATTCTTTCTTAAGTGCTTAGCGATGGGTTTCAACCGAACCAGACAGAAATCAGAGAGTTTTCTTTGAAGATTTACATTGGCAAATTTTATCCAGGCATATATAATGATGCTTAATGCGAATCGCATGATCTTAATAGTACAAAAGTTGTTTTGACTTCGTTTAAAAATCTTTAGGTTTTGACGACACGCGCATATTTTAAGAAGAAGCGAAGCATTTCTGAGATCTGAGAGTGAAGATCATAAAGCGACAAAATCATATAATATTACGCTAGCTAGATGATGGCGCATAATTGTAACAAGATGTCGAAGCTTTGGGCACTTTTTTGTCGGAAATTTTTATGATTGTTATTTTGGCTGTCTCTTTTTAAGATTTTTTTTCTGTCTTTTTTATTTATATATTGTTCTTGTTCATTGCTTTATGATTTTTTCCCTGGAGTTACTTTTGTTCTAAGTTACTTCTTGGCCTTTTTTTTTTAATATTTTGTTCCTCACTCAAACAAGAGAACAACATTTTGTAGAATAGTTTCAAAAGATATTACGGTAAAATATGGGTAGATATTTTGCTTGTAAATTTGTTTTGTTCCCTTTGTTTTATATTGAATTCAGAAAGACCAGCGATAGAATTAAGTTGTATAACTTATGCTATAAATGTTTGACTGCGAGTTTCTTTGTTTGTATGATCTATTCATATAAAATGACTAACGTTAATAAAGGCCGTAAAAGATTTTTCATAATTGGAAGTCGTAATTTGTTTAGGTGCTTGAAGCTAAACTTTGCAACTTTTCAGATTTCGGTATTAAACAGATGATATAAAACGGTTTAGAATCAAAAGTCAAAAAATATTTTATATCCTTTACTGTATCTTACCCAACCATTAGCGGTTGGATAAAACACAGGACTCCATAAACAGGTCCGTGAGAATACATAATGATAGAGCATAAAAGGATTTCTATTATGTCTCTATCTTTGCTTTTAGGTGTTAGACTTGCGTGACTGTTGAGGAGACAGGCTTTTTGTTTTAAAGATCGTATGCTTTGGGTCACTAAAGTGTCTCTGGTATTTTCACAAAAGAATGTACACACTGACCTAGTGGTGAAGGAATATTTTCTCAAAAGATTTCATTGAATTCATAAATAGGCGATCTTATTTCCGATTCAACTTAAAAGCCGTAATAATATTGTGGTAATAAGTTCTTTTTTTTTTTTTTTTTTTTTGGGGGGGGGTCTCAAACCCATTAAGGATCTTTTAAGTTGTGTGTTTGTTTTTTTCTATTTTTTTTTCTTTGAAAGTTTGCACTTTATTCAAGTACTTTCACCAAACAATTTCCGAGAGAAAAGTTAATGCGATGCATTCACGTTCATCTTGTTTTCGATTGCGAATACTTTTTTTTATCGTTATTTGAGAACTAGTCAAATTAACAGCCATAGGGGTTTTAATTCAGTAGATGAGGAAAATTTGCGATACGATATGAAATTTTCGATTGAAAAATAAGTATTGTGTTGTTAGTATTTTCTTAAGAATCCTTTCTAGGAAAGCTTGATATTCTTTCCTTTACGGCAGCGAATATGAAAAAGGAAGAGTCTATCTAATTGATTTGTAATAAATTCTATCTTATTTCTACTAGACTTCCTCTCAACTTGAGACTATTTGAATACTCCATCAATTTTAATATATTGTTTGGGTTAAGTCCGAATCACTGATGTAACGGCTGGGTTGAACAAATATTCAGAAACTTACGTTGCTTTAAAAGGGACTGTAGCAGTTGCATTTGAAGAAATCCACAACGAAGCATGCATTACGTTTTACGTTTGGGTTTATCGGTGGACCGAAATAATGACGTTGCAACCATGCAGGGCAGATTTCCAGACCAAAACCTTACCCGGACTCCTTACACAACTCCTCTTTCCGAAATATTTCTGAAAAATCAAAGCTTCATTTAGATGTAGAGTCTAAGTCTTTTTTTTAATCAAACATACCCTTTAACAATTTGATCTCATCGATGTTGATCCCCATATTAAGTACTCAGGATGTTTTTCTAGCATATCAAGCTATACCGAGCACTGTGACAAATATTCTGTATTTAAAAGCAATAACGCTAATGCCCGAATAAATAGTTACAGGTGAATTCAGAAGAAAAAAAAGATAACATGAAATAAAGAAAGCAAATGAAAAAAAAAAGATGATCTTTAAACAAAATAGCATTACGGGCATACTGCATTATTCTTAAATTTCCTAAGGAGATAATGATATTTAACTTGGTAGCACAGTCTTTACGTCAGATGGAGTAACCTTTTAAAAATTACTTTTATGTTTTTAAAACTAACTGGACCTAGTAATATTTTATAGAGGATTGGGTAAGGGAAACAATTACTGTCATTACTGTCAAAATACAATTTTACAAAGTTGAAAGCATTTAAAAAACACTCCAATTATTGTTTTCTTGAGATAACAACGAAGTAATTAAATATTTGGCCAATTTTGCGAGATATGTGACACTAGTATTCTAAACAGTGCAAAGCAAAGTTCTTTTCCCTCGGTATTTTCAACATATAATGGACATTTCAATTATTTTTTTCGAACTAAGAGGCACAGCGCCAACGGGGATTCAACATGTTTTTCGGATGAAAATCAGAGAGCTATTCGAAATAATCAAATATTAAATATATATATATATATATATATATATATATATATATATATATATATATATATATATATTATATTTAAATATTATATTAAATGATAGCATTTTTTTTTCAATGCACTTAAAAGTATCCTCAGAATAATTATTCACACAGAAATATGGCAATTGCAGGTCATGAGAAAATGGCATTTAAATAGAAAATGCAAATAAAATGGAATGGTTCGAGATCTTTGGTGGTCAAGAATAATCAAAATCCTTTTGAAAGTCTATAGAAATCAAGATTCCATAATTATAAATCTCTCAACTTACTATTAGGCTGTCTCAGTTTCAGGTTTAATACACTCTATCTCAGATTTCCCATTCCACAGCGACACGTAGAGTATCTGAGTTTAAAACAAACTTTTTGACTGTAAGTTCTAAATAAAAATTAATGTAGATGGTAGAGGTAAAATTTTAAACGGAAAAAATTTTTTTTTTTAAATTAAGAGCGCAGTAGGCTTCTTTCACTTTTGAATGAAAACTTATTTAACATACGGGGATCCATGTTCATTGAACTTCCATTTAAAAAATGTACTGGATGCTGCATAGTATTCCTAATGGTATTCTGAAAGAAAGTCTCAAGGTGCCCTCCATTTGAATTAGGTTATAGTAAGGTTGCGGAAATCTTTCTGCATGCATACCAACTGTATGATTAAAAAACTCGTCTTGAATTAATTCTATAAATTTGGAGTCCGCCGAGCCTGGAGTCTTGGTGCCCTACATTTGGAGTCTGCCCAGCCTCTTCCATTCTGAAAAATAGGACCTCCCGTTTGTTTACCGAGAAATATGCAGAGAGAATTTTTATAGAATGAAATAAAGACGCCGGAAGGAGCAATAACATGACGTGCTACTAAGTCTTTCAACTACTTCTTGTGAAATCACATTTCCTAAAGCTGGAAAGACTAGAATGATTGAGAATGTGATTTCAACATGGAATAACACATTTTTTCCCCTCATATTCACGTGCAAGGCAATATGTTGCAGAAATCGGCAATCATGGTCCTTCAGTCCATTTTGTTTTTTGGTCAAGTTTATTTCCCAACACAGCCCTTTAATAATTCATGATCGTGCCACCAATAGGATAACTTTTGCGTTTCTCTCTCTTTTTATATAGTGCCCTAAAGTAATAAAAAAACAAAACAGAAATACCCCTAGAATTTCAACAATACAGTGATCGATAGTTTGTTTTGAATAATTCTGTAAGCAAAAGTATTTGCACCAAAATTGGAAAAATACCTACATACAGGTGAAGCAAAGCAAGAGTACAGAACATGCATGGCCAAATATATAAATACATTCCATGCTAATGAAGGATGGTATGACAAAATAATAGTTCAGTCGATCGTTTACCGTACCAAGTTTGCCAAATCGCATTGCAAGAACGATTCCTTTGTCCTTATCGTTCGTCTAATCTGTGAACCAAACTAGGTACCGAGAAGGCAGATCAGAGCTCTATAGGGCGCTTTGTTTTAAGGTTTGTCATGTGTAACATGTTATGTGCAAGTATGTTGGATTATTATATTTAATCATTACACTAACTGAAACTCCACATTATTCCATTTGTTCAAATCTTTCAAATATGAGATTAAATTATGGATGTCTGGGATTGCAAAATCAATTGAGTTAAGTTATTCGAAGTAATGGTTCTTTGGTTAGTGTTTTTAGAAGGTTGTAAACCTTAATAGAGGAATGGAGACCGGACAGAGAAGATAGTGATAGGTGATGAGGCGTGGTTGATTAAAGAAAAATGAATGAGAAAGTTAAATTCATACTCCGCAGAATGCAAACTCACAGCTTTACATCTTTCCCCAATCAGAGCTAATCACACTGGCGCAAATTCAGCTTTTAATTAGGTGTATTACAGCTCCGCATGCGCAGAAGAAATCTCGGGTTGAAATAGTGAGAGAAGGTCATGATCTCACTGCCGCTAATCACGCACAATTATTAGTTCTACATGATTTATATGCATGGTCCCTCCAAAGCAAAAATATTTCAGCTGTATACTGTTGCTGTTGGTGGTGGTGATGGTGATGATGTTGTTGTTATTTTGTTGTTGCAGCTCGTATTATTCTTGGTTTTACCCTTAAAGTAGCTGTTCTTTGTTTTTTCATAATATCTCTTGTTATAAACTCTACAGTCGCAGGATTGCATAGAGCATGTTGGTATATAACCCTGAAGCATGAGTGCCAAATTCTAATTGCCCCAATCACCAAGAAATTAAATGCAATTCTGTTGTGTACCAAAGTTATTGTTTCATTTTACTTACTGACTTGGTTTCTGGCAATTTTTTCCTGTATTGGTTGTATTGGGTATATTCCTTTATTAAGTTATGGATGAGAAATGGCAAATGATTCTTCAATTAAAATATAACCTTAAAGTACGTCAAAATCTACAGTCTTTGTTTAAGAATATAAACCAACGTCAAAGCTCCTTCTATTTCTGCACATTAATGATACAGATCTGTAACGCCACCTGAAATGCAGTGCTTTTTGTTTTAACAAAGACCATTCTTTCCAAAACATTGACTAACATAAACATTATGGAAAAAAACTAATTTTCGGTGAAATAGTTGCAGTGTATTTTTGCCACCTTTCAATTTTAACCTGTATAATTATGCTTGATCTACAAATACATACCTAGTGTGCAGGTCTAGATTGTCCATATCCTGCATTTCTGAGCACATATGGAAAGTCAGACATGTTGAGTCTCTTGGCGCTAATTCTTTTAACATCGTTTCCATAAGTTCGTCCATTAGGCCCGAAGCCAATGGCTTAGATACAATGGATTCTAAGCCAGGTCCATACAGGTGTTACGAAACTTTGCTCGTTTTTCTTATTTCTCTTAGCCATGGGGAGATATTTTGCACTGTTTTTCCATTTGGATATTCATTAAGGTCCTATTTAGGTGGGGAATGATCAGATAATAGTCTGTTCTCTTATCATATTTATACCCTACGCTGGAACTCAAACAAAAGCCCTTTGATATCCAGCACGTGCCCAAGCGATTGATCTACTTAGTGCTCAGTAACTTGTGCTCGAAGAGACATTCCTATGGATTCCCATTCTTCTATAGTCAGATAGCCTGATTTATGAGGGATATTAAAATCTCATTTGAAAATGGCGGATAGAAATGAAATGATGGCGACTTTGCGTGTCTGGTTAATTCTCATATTCTGTGGATGCCTTTAATTATAAAGAGGTTTCGATCAATCATTCTTCATGTCAAAAGGTGTTTAATAATAATATATAAAATTTAACATCTCTTTTTTTTGTCTATATACCTATATGTATGTATATATATATTAGATATATGTGTGTCTGTATATATATATATATATATATATATATATATATACATACATATACATATAGATATATATACATTAAATATTTAAAGATGTGTTCTATGAGGCTATAAATCTGATGAATATCGTTCTCATCATTACCTTAAACATTATTTCGCATCCTTTTTTTTTCCACCCTCGATATTTAAGATTCTTAGGCGTGCGATAATTATCATGCCTCATTCAAGAAAGAAATGCTAAAGGCATTTTTCTTTTTTTCTTTTTATAAACTGTGAGCGATTGCCGTTTTTCCTTTGCGTGCAGCGGTATGGAATATCCAATGCCTAATTATAGCTCTTCATTATATGCATCTTCCAGTAGGCCTACTTCAGTTGCAATGGAATCAATGTTTCATGCTCTGTGACTCTAACATGCGTTGATGCCATAGAAGGCTAATAATATGCTACGCTCTACTCCAAGTGAATTAATAATTAATACAGAAAGATGTGATAAAGTATTGTCTTTTTTTTTTCTGTGAAAGCGAATATAGATCTTTGAATCTACTAAATTGTCTAGTTTTCCTGGTTTAAAGACAGCTTGATATAAGTTGTGGAATTTCAGCGTTTCATTCAGTCAGTGATCTCATGAGTATCAGTCATTATTTAGAAACTGTCTCCTCCTTTCTTTGACTCTGTGTCTCTCTCGTTCTCTCTTTCTATCTCTCTTTCTCTCTCTCTCTCTCTCTCTCTCTCTCTCTCTCTCTCTCTCTCTCTCTCTCTCTCTCTCTCTCTCTCTCTCTCTCTCTCTCTCTCTCTCTCTCTCTCTCTCTCTCTCTCTCTCTAATTCAACCCCTACCACCACCCCACCCCAATTTTCCTTTTCACTCTCTCTTGCTATCTTTATATAAAATCTATGTATATGTTATAGATATAGATATAGATATATGTATATATATATATATATATTAATGTGTTGTTTTTTTATTTTCATCTATCTATATATCTTTCTATTTATGACATAGCTATCAATCTACCTATCAATTTTTCTAACTATAATTATGAACATCAATCTGTCTCTTACCACGCACACACTCTCTATTTTTCCCCTTTCATCTCTTTCACAAGATAATATAAGGGGTAAGTCTCATTTCTTAAACAGGAAAATAACAATAATAAATAGATCACACATTCATGACATTATTATTTGGCTTGAGTCAACTAAACAAAAAAAGATGCTACATCGTGAGAATGCGCGATAAATACCAAAAGATTATTGGGTTAAAATGAAAACATAAAGATAAAAGAACAAGCCAAGCATAAAAAGGTGTCAAACTTTGAAATGTGGAGTTTTTCGATAAGTGACTTGTTATCTGTTTGAAAAAAATATTACAACTTCCGTTTGTTGTTTTTTTTTCCTCGTACCTACATGATTTTTTTTTAATTTTCTCAAACCACCTTTTTGTTATCAATAAGTAAATTCTATTAGAAAAGGAGGTAAATATCACTCAATTTTTTATAAAGATTAAAATCATTACTGTTTGTGCGTTTGGTTTGGTTATTGCTTTTTATTTTTTGTTGTTGTTGTTTGTTTTTTTTTATTTGTTTGTTTGTTTGTTTGTTTTGTTGACACGCTTTGTAAAAAAAAAAAGTTGACATATTTTGGTTGATATGAAAGCTGTGACTTTCTATTTTTGCTCAGTCACTAGAAAAACAAACCGCATGTACACGTAATAAGATATTGCTCTTACCTTTTCAAATGATGGAAGTCAAACATCGTCTTGGAAACATTCTGCTTGTGTTTCGCCTGTTCTTTTGGGAGGTATAACAATGATTGTCGACTTTTGTTTTTCTATCCTTCTCCTTTTTAAATCTTAGACTTCATTTTATCAAAGTTTAGTCTTTGTTATATAATGATTATCAATCATTTTTTCCTGACTTGCCTAACAAAGAAATTGCATCATAAAGTTTAAAATATTTGACAATCTGGCGCTTGTCAACACAACAGTCCTATCATCACATTTATATATAACTAAAAATCACATTTCTATATCGACAAAGCATTTGCTGAATGTTATGATATACAAGTCCATGTAGCTCAGCTCCCATACAACAAAAATAACATCTCAACTGCGGATTTTTAAGCCACCGTCCATTATCTTAACAAAGACACGAGATCATTAAATATTAAGAGAAGCTTAGCTACGTCACATGTGGGAAATTTATGACCCATAACAATCGGAAACATTTTCTTGTAGAACTTTGGCGACGTTTGGCGAAGATTGTGCAGTTTTTAATATCTGTGCAGTTATGAGTAGTCCGGGCATTGTTCCTTAGAGGTGAGCTCCCTTTGACTGTGTGGCTTATTGTAGCCCTTGTGAGGCATAGAGGGCGAGGCGGGGAGAGAGCAGTTGTTGTCGAGTAGAGATGCTGGCGAAGCGACAGTGCCGAGGTGAGCGCGAGTGGTCGAACTTTGGTCAGAACCGCCTGGTCAGGTACTTGTACGGACAATGGAAATAAAGAGCTATAAAAGGGGGTGTCCAGGGGGAAATAATTCGAATTTTTTACTGACCAGGAGACTGCCAAAAATATGAAAATGGTGGACCTTAGCTTGTGAGAGGCGAAAAGTTGTTTTGCAGGCTTTGATGATAAAGGGAGGAGGAAAGATGTGGTATTTTACCTATCGAAATTGAAGAATTCTTAGAATTTTAAGTCATTTATCTGATCAGATATTTGACAAAGAATACGGAACCATGGAAATGCTTATGAGTCTTTTCTTTCCATTTTATACAAAATTTATGTTAATTTGTTACTCGTTCAATACGGAGTCCATCTACTCATAATCTTTTTTTTTTATTTTTCCATTTAAGTTGTAGGTCAAAGAGAAAGCGTTATAATCTTCTGAACTATACCAGCTACTTCAAATCGTTTAGATTGGTCTGAAAAGATACATACCTAACATTAAATGTTATTCAACCTTTATTCCTTAAGGATGTAAGTCGATTGAAATCAATTTCTTTCAACAATGAAAGTTTGAATTGTTCTAACTTAGCAGTGTTGGTCCCAGCTTCAAATTTACTTAAGATAATATTACTTTCCATTGAAATGAACTCTTCATATCGATCTAGATTAGATTTCAACCATTTTTAGACTTACATCTAGAATTATCTTACATAAAACTAAACGCCAAAGCAAAGATAACATAATTCTTTAAAACAGTCTGTTACTATCTGATATTCTGTTAGAAAAGACAAATTATCTGATTCCCATGCATAACTTTGGATTTTATACTGGTAGTTGATTGCTTTGATGGAAAGATTTTTTTTATAAGAATAATTAGCTAACTATGTAAAATCCCATTATATTTATAGATAATTTTAAACGGTCATCATCACGTGAGTACACATATTATAAATTCCGTGAGGGCACCGCAACTCTCGGCATGTTTTGATGAAAATTCCTACTCTTATATTGAGCGCTGAGAATGCTGAAAAGTACAGAGTTACCTGTTTCCCTGTGTAAGGAAAAATTCAAACGTCTACATAAAAAAGTCATTACATCATTAAGCAAAAAAGAGCGTTGGTTTCTGAAAACTTGTTTTAATAGATATAAATGGGAACAGAATCGAGATACAACAGAACTGTAAAACAAACACTTTTAAATATTATGCAGAAGGTGACCGAATTTTGTACCCTACCCTTGATTTTAGCTTTTTATCTTAAAACGTCAGAGTGTCACTTACAGATATACAGAAAATGTTTCATCTGATGCAATAAATCTTAAAAAAAAATACATCAAAATTTGTTGGGGGGGGGTTTAGATAGAAAAAAATGCATAAATCAAAGTCACTTCGTTTTCCCCCTTGTTCATGGTTTGATACAACCCGCCAACTACACAATCATCTTAGACTTTCATGCATTTCAAACTTAAGCTCCCATTGGGCAGGTGAAACTGGAAAAAAACAAGGCCTAAACTCACCCACCGACTCTGTGAGGCTTAAACACGAGCAAAGGGTCCATGGGGATACCAGAGCGGACGCTCAAACTCTATAACCACAGAATTAGATTAAAAATAATCCATATCGTACGAAATTATAAGCAGTAGCTCAATAATAGACCTTTGGAAAGAATTGATTTTTCTCTGATCTTCCTTTTTTTATATGAGTTTCGAAAATTCTCTGGTTACTTCTACACCGCTTTACCGTACACAGTGGGAAACACGCTTTGTTTGTGTTCTCACTCGATTTTGTAAATTTGTATCTGTTTTCTTTTCACAAAATTATGTTCTTGTTTTATTTGTACTTTCTGATTGAAAAAAGAAGTCTGCTATTTATGTACGTATGTTTTGTTTTTACTTTAAAAAATTGGAATGTCTCGATAAAGCTAACTTTGTAATACCCCGTACGAGGCACGAAAACATAACAAGAAAGGGGTAAAGAGCTGCCTTTGGAAAAGTATTATAAATTATTGCCTTTCTAGCAAGTTTGCTACCCTTCATCCTCACCAGATACAAATACAAAATTAAGAAACGGCACAGTCGTGCATTGGTTTTCTTTACCGACTTCCTTCACACCATTTGCCAGCTTATGCATGTGTGTGTGCATAATAGTTATCTTTATTATTTTCGGTAAATGTGGATTTCTGTGTTTCATGTTTCAACCGTGTGTTAGGGTCTGAAAAAAATGAGTAAAGACGAACCTTTTTCTTTCTTTCTTTTTTTTTTTCATGATTTTGAAATTGAGAACTAATCTATACGTCGCTATAACTACCTAAGATAAGGATGACCAAATAAATCGATCTATAAAAAATTACAGATAAATTTCAGTAAACCTGTTTTAAGAACAAATTTCTTTTTACAAAGAATCGTCGTGTTATTACCTCTGTAAACAATTACCATTTTTTTTTTGTTTTACTCTTGGTTTAAAAATTAAATTAATTCACAATGTCAAATTCTTCTTGAAGTGCGAAACAAATGAATTAGAATCAAACAATGTGCTCGAATTTTCCGTGTTGTCACTTTCGTAGTATTATTATAATAAAACTTTTAAGCATCACATGTAATTTTTTTTTACTTTAAAGAGGATTGCTTGCTTTTTATGAAAATTAAAAAAAAACCGAGCTTTCAAAGGAGCTCAAGTCCATGGATTCTATTCCTAAGATTGATAGATAAAGAACGTTTTTGGGTAGATAGTGCCATATTATTCTATTCTGTCATAAAAGTGCACTGTGTGTGCTCACCATCTCCAGGCCTACAGGTGTACACTCGGCATTATTCCGCTGACCTCTCTATGTGGTCATGAAACGTTGTTGGCACTGAGCTCTCGTGTGCATAATTCCGGAAATCGCGTTACGTCGTTTCATTGCATCCTTTGTCGTCCTCTAAATCCTGTTGAGCAATGACAAGTTCATCGACCTGTCTAGGCTAAAGTGAATAACGAATGAGCCTTAGTTGTTTTAAATAGTCATCGGTATGGTATAATACTGAATCACCCAGCACCTTTCAGATCTGCTCCCATACTTTGGTACTCAGGTCGAATTTTAGGTTTTTGTATAAGCTTAACTTTTCGCGGGTGGTATTGAGAAGAGTTATACGGGAGATTTTTTTAAAACGAAACCTAGATTAATTTTTCAAATAAACTTTTCCCCGCGCATTTCTAGTTGGTTTTCGTTTATCTAGCCTTGCAAGTTCTGGTTTTATTGAATACAAGCTGAAAAACCCGTTCTACAAACGGGACCCTGGTGTCAATGGGTGGGGTGCGTGTGTGTATTTAAAGAGGCTTATAATTCGCCTTGATATCTCTCCTTTTACTTGCATGATCCAGATAAAATTATATACTTCCACCTATTCATCTTTACTTAGATTCTAGATATCTGGATTGTTATAATTCTAGACACAAAACTTAGACATACCACTTTATTTCTTTTGGAATAATGGAAATGGACTTAATATTCTATTCTTTCCCAATCCGTTTTTAGATCATTTAAAACGCTTAACAAATTAGAAAGACCGGAATTTTCGCGTTTAGTGCATAAAAGTGCACTGCCTTAAGGGAATTCTAAGCCACGAAGTTAATTAAACCTAAATCTACATCTCAAGTCAATTGATAAAGACCTCCATTGTTAAAGAATGACAAAATGGCGCGCGAAATTGGTGATCATAAGTCAGCTTATGTCGACGAATTAAAGCAGTTTGCGTTGATTTCTTCATGGATTCGAATCTAGCCACATGGATGCTGTAGTTTTGAAGGTGTGGTTCGGTAATTACGGATGAGTTTGCGATCAAAGCCTCACAAGTCCGATTTTATATATATATATATATATATATATATATATATATATATATAAGAGAGAGAGAGAGAGAGAGAGAGAGAGAGAGAGAGAGAGAGAGAGAGAGAGAGAGAGAGAGAGAGAGAGATTTTGCATTAATCGCACAAACAAGATCAAAGTTAACGTTTTTAAATACGGATGTAACGGCCGATACGTCTCACTGAACAAAAAAAATTCTGTTGGGTATAACCGGAATGGCGCTCAAGTCTGTATTTAATAACAACATTCTGAATCCCCTGTGATATTGATAGTAATAATTGCGTTCTTTACGCAAGTTGTGACTTCCATTCTGAATCTCTATCAATGCCAGTAAGGCTTTATGTTTTTCAGCTAAATTATATGCGAAGGACAAAAAAAACTACAATTTTTTTTAATCAGTGTATGATGGATGCCTATATGTATGTAATTAAAAACACATAATGACCTAAAAGAGCAAGATTGTCTTAAGCCTTTATTGCTTTTAATACACTTTGAGTAGTTTGATGATTAGCAAAGATGAATAGTTAATCGTTTAAGACCATCAAAAAACTTTAAAACTTACCTGAGTTGCTTGGGTAAACTTTTCTTTATATGTGGCAGCTGATTGGGAAAGTCTACTATTTAAGAATCGTATAATTCAATAAGAATAATTGATTTGCTTTGTAATAATCAAATCTTTTTAAACATCCTCGTAAACATTTATTATTATTTAAGTTAAAATAAAATTTAATGCGCAGCCTTGCATTATCCGCAAGTTAGTGCACCTTTAGACACTTTATGCGGGATTTCATAGCCTTCTAGTAAGCGTTTAAAGGCAGTGATCTTAGAATAGATCTGGGAAGTGCAGAATTAAGTGATTTCCAATAGTTCTTGAGGGATAGCGTATCGTCTTTGTCTCGAGCACTTTTGGTAAATCATAGCCTTTATCATGATAAGTTAATTTGAGATAGTTAAACGAGAACATAAAAAGACGTATTCTCCAACAAACGTTTCTTGTATAATTTTATGCCAAGGGTCCCACATCCGCCGAGTCTGGTTTACGAAAAGTATTTTGACTTTAATTTCGTTTTACGAAATTCAGACTTTTACTTTTACTTCAACGATTACAAGATTGATACAGCAGTATCTTAAGATTGCCTCATCGGCTTATATGGACTAGTGTATTTGATCTTAAACAAATAACATTGCAGGGAACATTTCTTTCTGAAATTATCATGAATTGAAATTTATCCCAGTTCATGTATTCCAAAAAGGTATAGCCGATCTGAAATATGCAAAGATTGTGTGCGCTGGGTTTATTTGGAGTTCTATCGTATTCAGCACCCACTCAGATCAATTTGGAGAAAGGCGTGAGGAGATTTTGTAATGTGGATATTATTTATAAAAAGAAATTAAACTCACGTGCGTCTCTAATAATGGGAACAAAAATTTGAAATTGAAAATAGTTGGAGATTTTCATTCTGTACTTGGAAAAAATCTTAATGGCTTTGCTTCATATTTTCTTATTTTTAGTTCACGTGGAAATTTTATTTTTAATGTTTGATTCTTGTTTTTGTTTTTGTTTTGTTTTTTTCAGTCATTCGTTAAGCCGGTAAATTCCCATTCGTGACTTTTATATTAGGGAGATTTAAGATAAAGTAACAATGGATTTAAAAGTGGTCAATCTGTCCTGTCACCATGATGTAAGAGATAGTGGTGAGAGAAAGAGAGAGAGAGAGAGAGAGAGAGAGAGAGAGAGAGAGAGAGAGAGAGAGAGAGAGAGACAGATAAGCATAGACAAGAACATAGAGCGCAGTAAAGGGAGGGGTGGTGGAAGGAGAGAAAAGAAAAAGAGAGACCACGATAAGTAGACGGAGAGATATGCAGAGAGAGAGAGGGACAGAGAGAGAGAGGGGGGGGGGGGGGAGGGGAGGATGGGTAAGAAAAAAATATTATCTGCTGACCCAAGTTTGATGATTCCGACATTCGACATTTCCAGATCCGTTTTTCGTGTCTAAAGTCTTATTTAGCTGGAACCCGCAACCATTAATTTGGTTTCGTCAATGAACACTTTATCCTCTACTTTCTATTTTGAAAAGAATCCCGACTTGAAGAGTGTCCGTTTTATTTCGCTTTTTCGACGATTGTAATTATTAGTATTAGATTCAAATGCATCGGTTTTTGCAGGAGATTTGAAGCATATGGATGATAAAAATTATGTACGCTGGAATATAGGATTGGAATTGATCGACATGCTCGGGTAAAGTTTAAAGCTGAGTTTAATACGTCTCAAATAAAGTCTGTGAAAAATTATTTGTTTAATAAATTAGGAGAGGCCAGAGAAACTAATTTTATTATACGTTCCATTGCTAAGTTTTTGTTGGCTGGGTTTCTCGATTTTTTTTCTCCTATAGGCTGAGCAAGTACTTTGTGATGGATTCGTTTACTTTTTTTTGCTTCTTGGAGGTTGAGATAGATGTTTCTTTTGTGCTATCAATATTTTTCAATGAGACAATAAGTTCTGTGAGGATTTATAACCAGTTATAACGGCGCAATGCCCGTATCACTAGACTTCTCATCTTGTTCCTAATGACTTGGTAAGTTCAATAGTGCGAATGATGCAATTTAAATTAAGTCTGATGCATATTTTATGAAACAAGGTGTAGATTTACGAACAATCTGTGTGAAAGACCCTTTATTTAAAATCACAAGACAGAGGTATTTGTAAATACGAACATGAACGTTAACATAACTGGAAAATAAGTATCAGATGGTTTGGAAGACAACTGAAAGCAAAATGATTATGTGAAAAGCATCTTATATCATTTACCCTCTGAAAACGGTTATACAAGTTGGGTTATTAATCCAGACATGGACGTAAATAAATGGGAAGAAATAAAACATGAAAATGACTTCTGTTTTTTTTAATCATAAATTCATTTTTGAAAATATCATGCTTCATATAAATCCAAGAGTGCAAACATTTTATTTCACATACATTAACCAAAAGTCTAAGTCTTCGATATGTGGATAACTTTAGGTAATTGTGATCGCTGGGCATGAGAAGGACAGTAAAAAACTTGAACAAGTCTCTTTAACATATAAAATCTTTTGACAAAATAATCATATGGAATGTTGATCTTGATTTATCACAGATTTTTGTTGGCAAAAATTTTATTGCAGCTTCAACACAGTGATATATATTCATTACGTTTTACCATAAAAGACAGAGACATTGTTCATTGTATAAAGTCAATAACAAATTAACTGACATAAAAATTTAAATCACATTAATTGCGATTCTTTTATGCAAAAATGCATATTACAGTTATTTTTTTGTATTTGTTATATTTACTCCTAAATGTTTCTCACTACACCTTTGTCTTTATTTAACTTTCCTTTGAATCCTATTTAAGACATTCACTCCCTAGCTCAAGAAAAAGTAAGTGATACAAGAATATCTTTTAGTTGCAAAGATTCCTAGGAATTATGAACGTAATTATATTTCATATATGATTAATAAGTGGGTAAAAGAATTGGAACGATAAAATTGATGACTTAATTTCAAAAATCTTTTTGGGAGAAGGTGACATCTAAGCTTTTTTCTTTGCCTTTGCTGTTATTACTTAACATTTCTCAATTGCAATTGTTTTTTGCGTGAAAGGTTTAAGGAATGAAATGTAGACTATAATTATTCTCTTTTAAATATGGGTGCCAACTATGAGATCACTTTGGAATAAACAACAACTTATAAAACTTGTGATGAGAGTATACTTCAAAGAACAAGTTAGAAAACAGACAGGTTTTTAAAATAATGTAAATGAAAGCATCACACCTCCTCTGGTAAATGAAATAACCTTTTTTTTAAGATACCATTCAAAATGCACTATTAATTAGTGTGCCACAATATTTATTTATCAAAAATTATATAAAATCATTGGACCCAAAATGTTTTTCATTGGTGACAAAGCGCTGAAAAATTCTCATCCATTTAAGAATGACATCTTGTGTGCACTAAATCCACCTCTTAGAATAAGTATGAAACTGGGATGGTGTCTGATTTTCCATTCTGAACATCAAAAACGGCTTTTCTGCTATCTTTAAAGTCAACTTTTTACCATATGATAGTGAAGGATAACTCTGGGTCAAATTCCATTCATAATAGAGGTGCTCAATAGCACTGGAAAAAATTGTATCCAAGTTCTGGATAAGAAATGAAACCTTCATTTCAAAAGGCATAATCAAATACTTGTCCAATATGCGTCAATTGCAAATGTTAGATTGGGGTGTGGGGGTACGGTTGTAAACAAAGTATTTGCATGTGACAATTTAGCCATTCATGATCATACATACAGATTTAATCAAGTAAGAAATTATTAATAAATTTATCATTTAAGTGTAAATAAAAATAAAAAATGAAAGCAAAAGAACTGGTGGAGATTATGAAATCACAAGCACACATATGTGCTTCATTTTTTTATCATCAAGTTAAACACTGAAATCTTATGACATTTATACCTGTCAATATTCATGTCTAAAAAGACTTTTTTCACTCTGTACATTAATGATAATAGCATTTTTTTTAAATATATACAAACTATCATTCAAAATTGTATGGCTTAAAGTAGTATCTGATTAATGATCTTTATGTGAACACATATCTAAAACTCATCAAAGAAAATATCAGAAAAATATAAGCACACAGAATTAGGTTTTTCATTAAGGTCTTACAAATTATTATATTCAGATTTTGGAAGGCAAAGAGCTCCGTATAAGTTTTTTAATAAATTCCTCCCATTTTACAGTGCTTTTCCTTGCTGTTAAATGCACTGCCTAAGCTAACAAGTTCCTCATTTCATCAATATTCCATCACTTCCCTTGATTCTCTGTTACATTCAATACTCGCCAACTAGCTGATTAAGAGCCCTTCTATCTGCTTTCAACAAACTCTGATATTTTTCTTAATAAAGTGGCAATTGAAAATAGAACAGTTTTAGATGAGCATCACTGCTCAGATAATCGTGAATAAATATATAAGTTTGATATTAAAAAATAGACATATTTCTTTGAACTGGCCATAATTATATGAATTTCTTGCAAAATGAAATCTGTATGGCAGTTCTAAAAAATATTTGTTCCAAACTGTACACAATGTAACCATAGATTTTTTACCCACAATGTCCATAACTTGGAACTTTCCTACATCAACCAAAACCAGCAACATGCAGCTTCCAGTATTTGACCTTAATCTCTGTTTCCTGTCTCTATTATGCCAGAGGTTACATCAGTCCTGCGCCATGAGGGCTGCTTCCACAGCTAAGTCTGCCCCAGCAGATACAGAATCCTCGCTTTTCTGTAGAGATGAAAATAAAAATCAAGCTTGTGAAAAATAAAAAAGGTCAATTCTTAGCACACTTTCACATAGTCTCTACAAAATATGTATGTTTTGTTCATCTTAAAAGCATTGAGTCCCTTGTGCCACAAATACACATGGTATACTTTCATTTTCTACTGATTTTGTAATCCTGCAATATTACGGGGCATTCTTTCAAAAAGCAACTAAACTAAGGGCTCTATCTACTTACAGATACATCTGTTTTGGCAAATGTATTAAAAAAAATGTCTGCCAGGTGTTTCAAATGAGTCATATGAGATTTTTGCATTTAAAAGCATTTAGATGTGAAACCTGCGTAGAATTATGTGATTTTTTGAAGATGAATTTTAATCTATATTTAATCAATAATATAAAATGTTGATTTTGTATAATAATACTTTCACAACAGTAAAAATGGTACAAGATTAGGCTTTCTGATGGTGGAGGTTGATTAATGATACCTGAAATAGTTCTCACAAAGTTATATGCTCATGAAATCTGCTTCATGTCAAGAAAAAATGTCAGAGCTGCTTTTTATTCTTTCACTGCCCCATAAAAATAAAGTCGTAGTTCATAGGGTAAGTCTCTGAGGCCCTTTCTTGAAAGCAAGTTTTTATCAATCGACAGGAAGTTGAGAAAGTTTCTGCTTAGCATTTCCTGAGTCTTTTAAGGTTTGATATAGCAGCTTTTCAGTGAATTGTGCTTTACAAGTAAATGTTTACCAACAGGCCCTTTACAAATAGAGTGTTTTTCTTCAATTGTAGAGCATGATGGTTATCAATAGTATGTCATTATAAAGTATTAATAAGAGCTTTCATTGCCCATAGTAAGGCATTCTTAAGAACTACAAAAACATGACACCACATATGAGTGACAGTTATATAATAAACAAGAGGCTTGAGCCTTGCAGGTTGTTTCATGCTTAACAAACTTGTATCTAATTTTGCAGAAATACAACAGCTTTATTGTGTTTTAATGTCCAAGACCCTTAGTCAAAATGAGAAAATGAGGCATATAAGATTCACAAAAATTTATGTATTTAAATAATTAATTTGAAAAGCAGTTGACACGATTTGAATCATGCAGTACAATTAGGCTTATCATTTTGTGCTATAACTGAGGATCGATGGCAAATTCACTTCACCTTTTTTCTACCTTTTTTTCCTTGCTCCTGTAGTAACAACTAGATCTTGTGAGCCTTTCCATGTGTTTTGTGTTAATTTGAAAAATTTCTGAGTTTCAAATTCTGATTTGATAGAGAAGTAAGATAATTTGTTTGAATGATCTGGCACTGAGGCAAAGTTAAAATGTTAAATTCCATCTTTATGAGTAGATACACAAAAATCAAGAGAGACTTGACCAGGTGAGACTCTTAACTTACTCTTTGTTCCATGATGATGAGATCACTGAGTCTCTTAACCTCCTTCTTGTTGGCCAACAGGGCAGACTGTTTGCGCATGTGCTCTCGCAGTATTTCCTGTTGCTCTTGCATAAACTTCTGACTGTGTCGCAAGTTGGTCTTGTACATGCTGAAAATATTAACAGGAGTCGAAAGTTGCATTTTCAAGCTTAATTTTAGGACTGCTTGAAATGTAATAGGAGTAATCCTCCTTCAAACCTTGACAAAACAGTCTTGCTCAAAATTGATATTTGATATATGAACAGTAAATAAATAAATGCATGGCTCTGTCATATACACTGACATTTTTCAAAGAGTGTTCAGTAGTATTTATGTGTTACATGTGGTTTATATAAACACATATCCTCTATACTCACTCTGTAAAATTTTTCTTGATTTTGCGAATGCTTTTAGATGATTCGCCAATCACATCTTTATATGTTGTGGCATCCATTGTGAGAGTCAGTTAAGGATGAAAGAAAACATTAACATTATGACTCTAAAGTTCTGTGATACATCTCTACTGTTTCTGTGTACAAAGAGTATTTAACATGAGATAATTGCAGACCTGCTCAAAAGCTTATTAAAAGATAAATCAACTTTCAGCACATCTTGCCACATGACTTGCACTGATTACTCTGAAGTTTTCTTATGCTAATATCAAAATTTAGAAAGGTATATTAAGCGAGGAGGGATTACGAAAAAAAAATACTGAAATGGTGAAACGGATACTCAACAACATATACTAGCAGAAATTTTCTATTGCTCATAATTGTATGACAAATTTATCAGATCCAATCATGATACATATTAGGTAAGTTGTCACTATTTATAGTGTGTGCATCCTGATAAAACCGAATGGTTGAGCAGTTCTTTATTCAAATATTTCACAGATAAAAATCATAAAAAGACAATAGCATTGGTAAAAAAGGATATTCAGGCAATATGTCAATCTCCACCCTCTGTATCCATATGAGTTGACCAGCATCATATGTGAGACCTTTCATTCTTAGAAAATGGCTTACAAGGGGACTTCTGCCCTCTGTATTGAATGCAGCCCTCACAAACTCTGGACCACGGCCAACTGGGTGAGACTAGAAAAAATTATTTAGATCAAGTCTCAAGTCAGGAATTGGAATCTGTTGAAAATTGCTTTACGTTTATGATCAGTTTTGAGCAAATTCATTGGCTTTCTTTACACACATATTCTTTTTTAATTTTTTTAGAAGTTTTTTAAATTTATACATACAGATATCACATAGAAGTTAAAAAAAATCGTCTTGGAAACCCTACATAACTGTACTTCTCAGAAAGAGACAGCTTACCACCCTCTAAATTCTAGAATAGTCTAAAAAGATAAAAAGGAGAAGACAGGATTTTAAAGCCTAATAAAATTTGCAGAAAAAAAAGTTTGAAGAATGAATAAGAAAGAAAATTCTGATTTTAACATCACTGACTATTAAGTCAATTTATTTCTCACACCCTTCAAATTATTTGAGTAATAAGATAGATGAAAATCAAGTACTTGTTGAAAAACATCTGAATTTCTTTAGCAATACAAGAGAACAAAAGAAGCTGTCTTCCTTGTAAAAAAAAGGGGGGGCTTGCCTTTCAATTTTTTTAAAAAAGTGGAGAAATGTGAAAAAAACATGTAGTAGAATTTTTTTTTTCATTTACATTTCACATGTTTGAAAGGCACAAATCCTGCAGATTTAAGAAATATCACATAATTTATTTTTAGACTTCATAATTATTTACAAAATTTATTTGATACACAAAGTTTTGCAAAAATCAATACATTTTAACTTTTATGCCAAACAATAGATGTTTGGTTCTAATTTGTTTGCATAACCATTAAGACCATTTACCAATATTTGAAGTGAGCCAGAGTTATAAAATATACTTTTAAAAGGGGGATATACCCAAACATTGCCAACAAACTATTGATTAAAATGAATTTCTTCTGGCAAAACTTTCAAAAATTTCAGCACACAAGAATGTATGTATACTTATTCCATCCAAAGGAAATATTACTAAGTATATAATTGTGGTCAATCAATGAACTGATGGTTAACATCCGCATTTTGTGAATTTTCTGCTTGTTCAATGACCCCAATCCCCTCTTATTGCCTGTCATCACTTAAGAAGAGCCATGGCTACGGGCAACTAGGTATTTATTTTATTTTTATGATTGTAATTGACTTTTAAAAATATTTAGATGATGACTCACCACAACCTCCTCCTTCCCTGGAGCCTTCAGGTCTCGGGCTTGGCTGAATGACATCTGAGACATTTTCTTTGTTAGTGTATCTTCGTCCTCGCTAGTCATCTCTCGGATGGGAGTCAGAGCCTCGCTTGCTCTTTTTGTGTCTTTGCCTGGTGTCAGGAAAAGGTCTTATGATATCTCCAGGCTTCATTACTTCTATTTTTAACATCTTTAACCATATAGCTATAAACTTGCAGTGCCCTTTTTATGGTTTAACAAATTCTTCGAATGAAATTTCTTTTATCTCCTACACTTTGTTTTTTACCACACTCAAATGTTTATATATGTATTATAATCATCACAATTATTACAGAATGTATAATAAAAAAAAAAATTATTGTTCAAAAAAAAGATGAAAACTTTCCATAAAGATAGATTTTAGTGACTTTAAAGATGATGCACAGGTAATTGCTCATTTGACATTTGATTAGGAAACTATCTGGTTTATTGGGAGGAAAAATGCTAAAAACAAAGCAAAAAATATGAATATAAATAATATTAAAAGTCATGTACATCAAAATTCTTTCCAATATTAAAAACATTTCGTTAACTTCAATTTTAACTTTCTTTCATTCCAAATAATCCTTCATGTTTCCCTCACCTTCCTTACTAACCCCTCTACCCCAGGAATTTCCCTGGGCATCAGCCACAGCATCAATCATGGAGGAATCCTGAGAGGAGCTGGGGGAATGGCTCTTATTTGGGGAGGATGAGCGTAAAAATGGCTTGTGGGTGCTCTAGAGGAATATAAAGATCAAATTTTAATAAAATTGTTAGTATTTATCATGTTCAAATGATACTGCTGTAAACTTCAACTGACAAAATTTAAAATCAACTAAAACAATATTTTGCTATAAGTTTACTTCATCTTCATCTAAATTGATTCTTACTGTAAAGTGATTTAATAACTGATCACTTAAAATAAAATAATAATCTCTAAGGCTGATATGATTTGTATACAGTCAGAGTTTTCAAGTATGTTAATGATATAATGTGCCAACCATTCTAAGTTTAATAAAGGTGGAAAAGCTTCAACCACATGCTAAGGAATTTATAAAGCCTACTTTGCTTATCCTTGCATGCATCCTCGGTCTTTTGGGGCCTATGTTTGAGTTGGCTGAAGATTTGGAAGTAGACTGGGCCAGTGACATGGTAGAGGCATACTGGCTTGCATTGGTTGAGATTAGGGAGTCCAGGAAATCAAAGTCAATCAGTGTTTTGACTGGAATCGAAAAAAGAAATTTTCTAAAAAAAAAAAAAAAAAAGACCAGCATGGTATCAGCCTTCTTACCCTGAAATCAGGCTCATAAAGACAGTGACAAGCTTGGACTTTATGACCAAAAGGCTTTGATATGGAATTCCACAATTGTCTTGAAGTTAAAAACTTGACAAAGAGCAAATATTTTCTTATCAAGTTTTATTTGAATTAATGATTAAAAACCTCACCGAATATTTGTTTTTTTTCTTTCAGTTACAAAAAAAATACGATTTAAAAATGAAATGATCATATAACTTAGGATGTATGAACGTCTTATTTAAACTGACAATATGTTTCAACTTGGTAAAATAAAGTTATATGCTAACGTTTTGAGGTTCAAATCACAGGAAAAACTATTTGAAGAACATCACAAGAGGAGATAATTCTACAACCTCCACTTTTGAGCATTCTCAAGCTCTATCAAAATTTTCATCAAAATTTTATATGTATTGTTGCCATATCTGAGGTTACTCACACAGGATCAGCTTCATTTTTGCTAACTTACCAAAATGACTAGCAATCATCCAGAGGAAGATTTTAATATTGGAAATAAACATAACTAACTTTATTCTCATTTACTGCCTTGCTTGTCTTAAACCCAAAAACTTAAAAATCAGCATTTATGGCAATTGGAACTTGCCTAAATGTCTTCGCAACTAGTAAATACATAAAAGAATGGACAAATAGATCCATACCCTTCTTCCTGTTCATCATATCCTCTCTCTGTTTCAGATTAGGAGGCTCCAGACATGACATATCCCAAAGAAGCCAGTTTCGTGGAGCTGGACGAATACCTGAAAAACGATAAAATTAGCACTGAAGCTGTGAATGAAAATTTAATTTTGTCATAATTGCACTATCAAGAAAATGGATTGGCGTGAAATTTTGCTCAGTTGCTTATATGCAAATTTAAGTTACTAAATATGAAAGCATGAATTTCAACAGCTAAGTCAGGGAAGTTTTTGTAAATTGTGTGGGGTTTTTTTTGGTGTGTGTGGAATTTCCTGTTCTCCTTCCCGTTTTCCTGTTGTTGATTCAATTTTTATTTGTTAAAGAAATGAAAAGAGGTGTATTTCTATCAATTTTAGCAAAATCATTAAGAAGCACCTGTCATCCATGTGTAAACTAAAAATGTCAGATCATCTTTGAAAGTTTCTCCAAATTGTCTGTAAGAGTCAGGGAATGAGAAACAGAAGGAAGAGTAGACAGCTTGGGACATCAAACGAGGATAATCCTGAAATCAAAGATAATAACCTTATTTCAATAAGGAAAGAGCACAGAATAATTAATAAGATAACATGAAATAAAATTATTCAACCAAACAGACCACTATTGGTCATTTCTTGAGATATTTTGACATAAATCTACATAAATATCTAATATTGTTGGTGTAAGAATTACATTTGCTATTAATATATTTGACTGGTGGGCCAAAGTTGTGTTGTAGGAAGTTTTGTGGTAAATTTTGTTTCTTAAAAAAAGAGAGTAAAACATTACTTGTCATGACGTTATACATTTGTTCTTGATACTCAAATTTTTTCTTTTTTTTTTATGCATTTGAGGATAATAAATAACAGGGATAATGACCTTGAAAAATATGTCTTTCAGGAAGGGATCATCAGCATACATCATGAGCTTGACGTAATTGTGAGCCACTCTATTGAATAACTTGGTCTGAGATCCTGCGTTGGACTGAAACTTTTCCAAGAAGAAATACCAGAAGATGTCCTGGAAAAAAACATAAATTTGAAACTTGGAGAGCTCTGGTTATATGATTAATCTCAGCCAATTGAGATAAATATTCCAAAGTTTACAAAAAACATTGATAAAAATTAAACTTTATGTGGTTCACTTTTCTCTTTTTTAAATTTCCCTGTATAATGGATTTTCTTTTCTCTCATGAAAATACTTACCTAGAAAAAAAAATTATTTTAATGTGTTACTAAAGCAAAATGCAGATATATAATCTATAATCATTACCAATCTGCACACAAATTTGTTTTTTAAATGATGTTGATAAATATATTAGACCAGAGTGCTTTTTATTATTAATATTAAACCAATCTACTCTTACCTTCATTTAAAAATAAAAAAGGCCTATATTGAAAATGATACTATGAAAAAAAATTTTTTTTTCACTTATATAACCTTCAAGTTGCAAGTTTTCATTTTTTATACTCCATTGCTCAAAAATGAGTTTATACAGTCATTCTAGTTCACTTACCAGGAGAATTGACTCTGACATTTCAGAAAAGAACAATTTTTGAAACTGTGGCTTGTAGTGTGGCTGGTTTAGGAAAAAAAAAAAAAGTTCAGCAAAATGAAAAGAATTGTTATGAAGCGTTGTGAAGAAAAAATTTTTAAAAATAATGTACATTTGCTGCTCCTAAATTTAAATTAAAATGGAAACTAAAGAACACGGGATAATGAAATGCCAACTCACTTTCCTATTGAGTTGAACGGATGCCTCTACAACTTTGTCAAAAATATCAGAGGCTGCAATGCCACCTGGTAATTGTGTCAGCTCTTGAGGGTCATAGCCAGGGTATTGATGTAACTGAAAGAAAGATAATGTGTCATTTAGTAAACTGATTAGATAATCAACACTATCTTCAATAGTCTTTGGTAAAATGCTCTTCAATAAAAATGTGACTAATCAAATCTCACGGAGTTTTGACGAATTCGAAATTAATATTTATTGATTTTAAGGTGATATGAATTTGCTGTGTATTTCTAAGTGGTTAAAATATCCAAAGACAACTACAAAAAAAACTGAAATGGAAAATATTTGCTTTCAGATCAAAATATCTTTTTAAAGGTATCTCATAATGCAAAATTGCTGTGTGAGATCATTCATGAACTTACATACCAGTTTTAATTGTTGATGATCAACAAGGTCTTATTCAAAGTCTCTTTCTTGTGAGTTATGGCGTTCATAATAATAGGGTATATTTGGAAAGCTTTAAAAAAAAAAAATCAAAGTACTGTTTGAGTAAGAAACAACTTGCCTCTACAAATTTGGGCTTCCCTCCTTCAGCAGCAGTTGGAACCTGTGAGAATATTATATATTGGTTGATGGCTATGATTTTATTGAAAGTTAACAAACACTTATTTGAATAAAAATATTTCTATATATGTCATTTTATTTTCAACACAATATTGTTGGGGTTTTAAAGTTGCTAACAAAGCAACGCTCTATGGTCAAATCAACAGCCAAAAATGGTTATTGATAATTTGTGCTGAATATAAACATGAGGTAAAATTTCAAAATCAAAACACTTCAAGTTTGAAAATACTAGAATTTGATAAATTAGGCCGAGCTAGATCAGAGTTATTACTTATAAACAAAATAATTTTAATGATACTCACAAATGGTTTCTTTTTCTTGGGTTTGATACTGATTTTAGAAATGTTTTTCACTCTTGTACTGAGGTTTGGTACAAAGGCTGTGAGATACAGACCAAGAAAAGGGACAGTTTACTTGAGAGTATTTACAGATAAAAATAAAATAAATCTCACATTGCATCTTAGAGAAAACAATACAGGTTAGAAGAAATAATCAAAAGTATTTGGTTTTCAATATTTGATGATTGTTTGCCCTTTTCTTCTATTAAGCCTATTATTCTTTTTTAACATACGATACTAAAATAATTGTTTCTTCCTTATATGTGTAAACTTTAAGACTATTACATTGAATGTTATGTATTAAGAACTCACTCGACTTAAGTGTATAAATGCCAGCAAACTTGCAGACTTCTTTTGTTTCTCTTTCTGTTGTAGAATGAAAACATAAAAAGAGAAGCATGAGAAATAATGAGTCATTTCATTGGTATTGAACTTTTAAGTGCTATAGTGCCAATTCCTTAAAAGCTATCCATTTCTTTCTTTACCAGAATAAAAAAAAAAAGGTAAAGAGTGGTGTTCAGTTAAATTCTTATACGAATATAAATGAATATTTCTGAATTGGAAAATTTTATAAAACTACTTTCTACTCTCCAGATAATTAGAGAGTGACAAATTTTTATTTTAATATTTGGATCCCCAATTCAAATTTCAGACATCAAACTCATTTATGATAGTCTCTGGGTATGTCTTTAATCATATACATAATCAAACACTTGCAATATATGTTTATAAGACTAAATACCTATACCTAAAAGGAGTCAGGTTCTGAGAGTCTAAAAATTAGTAATTTATTTATACTTAATCATTAGGAAAGTTTACTATTTAGACATTTTCTTTTCAAGTTTCATTGTACAAGCGAGGTAAAATTAATTTCTGAGAGTTGTAAGCTAAAGCTTCTGGCATGGACTACAATGTGTCATAGTGTTCCTACAAATTTTTTGGTCTATTTATATCAGTCATATTCTTGGCACACACCTCTTTGCTGATATTGATCTCTCCCTCTTGCACTGGATGGGGTAATCCAGTTATCATCAGCAGCTGAGGCACGACTCTCACAAACAAGTTCTGTATAACTTTGTAGCTTATGATCCAGGCTACTGATTTTTCTGTTCACTTCCTCAATAGAACCAATAAGAAATGCTTTAGAGAGTCAAGGAGATTTGCAACATTAGAACGGTTTAGAAATAAGAGTTGGATGTTCAATTTTCATTGTTTAAGGTGAAACTAAGAATCAGAAGAAAAAAAATTAGAAGGTGACTGTACAATCAGAAAAAGCTTTGGTAACACTTTTTTCTCTTATTTAGTAAATTGAATATCCAGGGTTATAATTGCTCAATGTTATCAAGTCTCTTTGAAAGTTTTACACAGAAAAAGTTGGCCACGGTAACATAGGTCTTCTGCCAACATATACTTGGTAAATATACTTTCGATTAGATTATATATACACTGATCTTAATGATGAGACACAGAGATGAGATTTATCAAAGTATAGTACAATCATTTTTCTGCAAGACAATGTCTAGTAAAACATTTCCTCCCTCCCCTCCCAAATATTAATACAATGGGCAGCTACAATAATTCCCTAAACTTTCTGCTAATTTTCCTCTGCTAACAATTTTCAACCGACCCTTTAAACTGTTTTGCAAATAATAGGAGATAATAATCATTTGGGCAACAGCCACATGCAGGTTGATAAAACTTGATCAGTAGATGCAAGCCACAAAGATTATTTTCTATCAGGTTTCACTGAGATTACAACATGATCTTAGAGTTATGCTACATACTAAAAATATTTGTCAAAGATTTAGATAACATCATAGTAAAGGATACGTGACTTTGTTCGTTGTTTTGCTTGCAAGAGTCGTTTCCGCAGGTTGACTTTATCTGGTGCCTCATCCAGACTCTCATCTAATAGGTCCATAGGGGAACCAACTCTGTTGATCTGAGCCATTTTCTGGCTTTCACTGCAAGAATAAGTAGAATATTTGCAATATTTTAAATATAAAAAAAGAGTTACAAAAGGTCATGATGAAAAAATAATAGAAATAAACTTCCTCATCACTTTACATCTGGGTTATCTATAAATGGGGAAAACTGCTTTGATAGTTCCCTAATCCTAGCCGTGGGGCTTAATAAGAGCAAAAATTTATATCACTATGCATGGAAACTATTATTGTTGGACTTTCCTTTTTTTTTTACAAGAGGGAAAGATCTTATCTGCCTTGATATGATAATTTCTTGTAGTTTATAATTCTGGTCTAGGCTTTGTATCAAAGGAATCTTTCAAATGATTAAATTCTCATTACTAATCAAACTTAAACTGGTACTTTAATAAACTGATTATCATGACGATCAGTTCAGCTACATATTCCATCAGAAGGGGAAAAAATGGTGAATCCTTGAGATTTACAAACTAACTATTTCGATAAAACATATAGATCTATCCTTTTTTAAATAAATAGATTAGAACTTAAAAATATTTATATCTCTAAAAGCATTGGCGTGACAAATAATCTTTGATTCTCATTTTGGCGAAAGCTTGGAGTTTAGATTAATAAAAATATGATTTTATAGTCTTACCCAAGACTATGAATGCAAGGTAAATTTTCTATATTATAAACTTATGTGTTTCATCTACAGGCTTTTCTTTTTTTTCCTAATTATGTGCTTGAAAAAAATATGCTGTAAGTATGTTGTAGTTTGCTAGCTTACCAGACGTTATAATGTGAAGTCATGGCAATAAATCAGGTTTGAATATTTTGCTAAAGGGAATAATCCAATTGTCAGCCTTTAATTCGTTAGTATCTGCTAATCTCTTTGCTTAAAGACTATCAATAAAAACCGATGATCGGCCATTAAAACATTCTGTTGTAAAATTCATATACACTTGGAATAGCCTACAATTAAGGCTGTTTATTTAGCCTAGATTTCGATTAAATATTCAGACAGGTTTCTTTCTCTATATTCTAGTTAAAATAATCGTTTAAAGGCGTTATACTTTTTAAGAAGGTCTAAATCTTGATCTAGATGATACCGTCCATGATAAGAGAATATCTAAGCGAGAGTCTATATAATCTAGTTCTACTAGATCTAATCTTTGTTGTAGGTTTTGAGTATCATAAAGCGAAAGCTATTCATAATCAATGTTCGAAAACTTGTACCAAACCTTATGGATTTTAAAAATCAACGTTAATTGGAATCTACGCCTGTGTCTTGGTTGTGAGACGGGTCTAAACTTTTATATTCCATCTGACTTGTGCATACGAAAAACTCCCGCAACACAGGTCTGTCGCCATCTTTGTTTTGCACAGCAACGCCATGCAAAGTCAAATGAATCTTGTTTTCGAAAGAAACTTGGCGAAGAACATTGGTGGAGAAAAGTAAAGTAAAGTTACTTTGGGTAGCACTGGTCTCTGCCTTCAGATTGCAGAGCTCACAAGTTGTGGTGAGTGTAGTTGTTCACAAAGAAAACAGAAGCAAACGTTTTAAAGGAAAGCGATATGAAACACATACAGGATAATTGAATCGAGAGTAACACATACAAACACATAGGGATGGAGATAACGGTACACCGGTCCCTTTTTTATTTTTTTCGTTTTTTTAAGCGGGTTTTCTGTTGTTGTTGTTGTTGTTTTTTTATTATTTATTTTTACTAGAATATTTCACTAATTGGCAACTTTTTTTTGGCATGAACTTGACTGAAAATTGATAGACAAAAGCGTATCAAATATTCAGAAAGAGCCTTAACTTATAGGAAACAATTGAAAGAATAGTTGTTTTGTTGTTTGTTTGTTTTTTTTTTTTGTTGTTTTTTTTTTTTTTGTGGTGGTATGTTGTTTGTTTGTTTTTTGTTTTGTTTTGTTTTTGTTTTTGGCTTTTTTTTTTTTTTAAATATCGTAGACAATGCAATTTTTTTTCTTTTAGGCAGTCAGCAAAAAATCCTCAGATACCGGTAACGAAATAGTGGGATAATTGTGACATCAACACTAATATCATGATTTGAAATATATTTCAGAACATGCGCAGCTACAATTGTAATATAATTGGCAAACACCTTTTTGTTAGTCACCTTTTTTTTTAAAGAGATACTCTAAATCTGTTCTCGGATATACGTGCTTTCACTATCTCGACATGTCATGCTTGGGGCTATTCGACAAGGCCCTCACTCTGAGATTCGCATGCAATTTTTTGTGTGTGTGTTTAGCAAAGTTCGAGGATAAGTCTGATAATTCATGTTCCCACTCCTGACTTGCTTGAGAGAGGGGGGAGGTTGGGTATTTTTTTTTATGTTTTTTAATCAGCTTTTGTTATCTATCTACTTAAAGATCTGACTAAGCACTTATTGAAAATCTATAAATTACTACAAAAGCTGCTAAAAGTCACATTGCCTTACGTGAATAGTGTTACTTGTTCTCACATGATAATGGGCGTTTAAAAAGATTTTAAACGGTTTGGGATTTTATCGTTATTATAAGGTCACTAGATCTATTCTCATTGATAATAGTTGAAATCGTAAGGATGAAGAGAATTATTTCGCAATTAACTTGAGCCTAATCTTTGTCTCTGTAAGACCGAGAAATTTATAAGCAAAAGAGGTGATAATAATATTCAATACGGGAGAAACATTTATTACATGAATTAAAAGAAAAACGCAATAGCCTACATAAAAATCTTGGCGCTACGGCCATAACTAGTCTCTGTCCTTGCGATGGGAAATTAAGGTTTTCATTAAAGTTAATAATTAAAACTGTTTAAATTAGACAACATTGATACTTTGTTAAACGCCGGATTTTAGAGCTAGGTCATGGTCTTTGCTAATAATGTACCATATAAAATTTGAGCGATGTTGATTATTTGCAACCGAATTTTCAGAAGTGTTGCTTTCTTTCTATTTCATTCTAGCATTTTCATCTGCAAATTCATCCTAGGTCTTATCGCATGAATGTTCATTTATCTGATAGAGAATGTTTTCGCTCCCAACTCCGATGTGATCATCTAGGACCTGTAGAAATACACGCTCGAACTAGTAATTGGCTCAGTTTTTGGCGGCCTATTTTAAGCCCACTCTAGTCTGTCTGATGATCATCGTGGTAAAAAATTTTCTGGTCAGCAAGTACAGTGTAGATCTAGACAGTTTTGACTTTTGACAAGCGATGGTTGGGAATGCACATGTGGTAATATGGTCAGGAAGAATTGCTACTCTTGTCCGGTTGGTGATTCTTATCTCTTTCGTTGTCACCGTCTGAGCTACTCTAAACGTAATGGTCTACAATCATGTACAATATTATTCTTCCGGCCATTTATCTATGTAGCATTTGGCGTTTGTAATCCACATCTTGATAATCTCACGCAAGCCAATATTGTAGGTGCTTGTTTCATTCAAGGAACCGCTTGTTCTGTTAACATTTTTTTCTTTAGGATGAAAACTATGTACAACAACAATTTCAAAAAAACTTTTTTTTATGTGAATGAATATCAATAGGTAAAAATCGCTTGTGCCTGTTCATAGAAATTTCTCTCGTTGGCTCTCCATTTTTCTGTTGTTTTTTTTTTTTTTGGGTTATTTTTGTTGTTGTTGTTGTTTTGTTTGTTTTTTTGTTATTGTTTGTAGGTAAAAATTCATACAATATTTTACCTTTAAAATTTGTTTCACTATTCAATTAGGAAAATTTTACACAACTTATTACAGAGCCTGGTATTCAGTCCAAACTACTCCTCGAGGGACAGAAATAATATTAGAACTGACGCATTCTGTATGTATCGACTTGTTACTACACTGTAGTTCGAATCAAATTCGGACCAAAATCCAAAAACAGAATCTGAATCTGTGTAGTTATATAGTTTATTTAACTGTCAGTCGGTCAGCCCAAGGCCTTATCTTTTCACTGTGCCTAATTGCGCTGTTCGCAGAAGGTTTTGTGGTTAGGATATCGATTCTTAGTTTGCCCGAAGAATCTTGCATCAATCCACAAGATGGCAGAACCAGAGATATACCATGTTGGGAAACGGCTTATCTCAAAAAAAAATCGCTCAAAGTACCGGTGAATGAAACAATGCATTTAACCATGGCTGATTATAGAAAAGATTATCAATCTCTTGAGGATCGAACAAGGTTTTGATTAAATCCAACTGAGTCTTTTGGCCCAATGCACCTCCAGTCTTTCGGAGCCATGCAGGTGATACTTCGTGATCGGCTTTTGCCACCATACTTTTACTAGTCGCACTATGAGCGGTTTTCGGCCAATCGTATTCGATACAATTTAATTTAATTTTCATTATGATGGATTTTACTATCCCTCACATTATAATAAATGATATAGTTTTAGAGCGCTGGCTATATTTAGTTTCTTGTCCACAACGCCGGCACTGAGCAAGATAGTTTCGGCCTCTAGAGAAGGTGGTTCTCGAAATCAGACCGGCAAACTTAACCACTGCTTGTATGTACAGGGCTCGTCTTAAAAGTCAAAAAGTCCACCGGGCTCAAAAATCCCTTTTTAGTTAATCGTGGGTTGTGAATTAACGACTGTGGCTGTAAATGAATTATCCTGCACCGAGACTCTTAAGTAAAAGTTTATGTCGCAGATTTCGAACAGAATAGGTTCTAATTATGTGTTAAGATTTTAATGAAGAAAGCTATCTGAGATGAGAATTCTGAGATAGCCTTTTCTGTAAGTTTTTAGGCCTACATCTTTCTGTATCTTGTAAGCACTTTGATTTAAGAATTTAGGTATCACAAAAGTTCTTAAGCTCAGTTTTATATGCTTATTTTTAGAGCAGTCGTTTTAGAGGATTGAATAAAAGCGCAATAATTACTTCAAAGTCCTATGGTAAAATCTCAAATCTTAGATCATATTTATGTTTTCACTGCATAAGGCTATGATATTCGCTCCTATACGAGACGTGCTAATGTTGTTATTGTTTACTGTAGTTAATTTGTTTGTTCGTTTTGTTGTTGTTTTTTTTTTGTTTTGTTTTGTTTTTTTTTATGCTTTCACTTTTATTTTCACAGGTAAAAATCTGATAACAAGTTGCTTGTTTCTTGTTTCATCATGTCCATGCAAAGCTGGTAGTTGCCATTCTCAGCACCATTCTAGTCATTAATATAGAACCTTGCTTTTAGAAATGTGCGGGAAACGATTTAATGGACATGCTGAATCTGATACACACAGCTCAGATAAGAATATCAAGAAAATTCATCGTGTGACAGAAACTAAAAATACAGTCATGTTAATTGCATGTCGTTTACCTTGCAATACAAATTGTTTCAAGGTTAGCGATGAAATCAAGGAAAAAAATGTTTTAAATAGAATGGTTTATTTAAATATATGACAACGAAAATGGCGATATTATTATATTAGCGATTTTAAGGCAAATGTGAAAAGAGAAAGACTGGAAATAATAACTACCAGAATTTTTTGGGCAATCTTGACATCTTTCTTGGCCAAAAATATATTAGCAATCGACGAAAAGAATTTTATTACCCCTTACTATTATTCATCAAAACCCAGAATTAGTTGAAAAATCTTCGACAATGAATCAATGAAGAACAAGATAAGTACATATTAAACTTACGCTTTTTAAGTCTTCCAAAGTATACCAATGTCCACTTTCCCTTTACAATCTAAAGTGCTGAGTTTTTTAAAAACCATGAAAGGATAATCATGTGTTGTAATAACATTACAAATTGTCTTTTTGGTTTCAAAATAAGTGCACGGGCCTCTCTTAAAGGCTCTTATATATGACTTTGTATCTGTGTAAATTTTAAGGTTCCGGGAACGCAGAAGGAGAAAGAAGAAAATATAGAGGTTCGGTTTCTACCGACATAAAATAACGTACTCTATCATTATAAAAAATTTTTTACAAAGTCGTTGGTTCTAAAGGTATGGATCATGGCATAAGGAAAAAGAGCATCCTAGAAAACGTTCAGATTTGCAGAGCCGGAAATGCAGATATGCTGCTTATACCTACGTATATCATTATATAAAAATAGAATAAAACGATTTGTCAATTTCAAGCTTGATGTCATAAGAAGTGATGTTCTTTACTCGCTCAATTATTGATAGTAATAACAAGAAGAAGAAGAAGAAGAAGAAGAAGAAGAAGAAGAACAACAACAACAACAACAACAACAACAACAACAACAACAACAACAACAACAACAACAACAAGAACAACAACAACAACAACAACAACAACAACAACAACAACAACAACAACAAGAAAAATAATAAAGATGGAGAAAATAATGTTCGTGGTGACGATAATAATAATAATAATAATAATAATAATAATAATAATAATAATAATAATAATAATAATAATAATAATAATAATAATAATAATAATAATTATAATAATAATGAGTCCTTTTAAAATTGCAGACGAATGTTAAACTTAACAGACCGTAAAGCCCTCTGTAATTATAACGCACAGAGCAGTTGAATATTGCTTTTCTTTACAATTCAATGTATGCAGCTCTTGGTGATATTTTTACATTAATTTGTTATAAGTGAATATTCTTAGATGGAGTGATGACCTTTATACACTTCCATTCCAAAGGCAACAACAAAAAAAAGCTTTCTTCGCATCGAAATTTAAGCAAAAATAATTATTGTTAAATTGATTCGTTGTCTTAGACCACGGTAACATCAAATGCCGCTGTCACCGTCTTCAAATTATTTTTCGCGTAACGCGTGAAAGTTTCGCTGTCATAGATGTGGTCGATCTGCAGACTCTGAGCTGCTCCTTTCCTTTCAACATTGGCTCCTATCAAAATCTTATTGATTCCGAATTCATCCGTGAAAGTCCACGCCATTTGGGGCTCAGGGGAACCCTCGGCTTCGCAATATAATGAAAAGCTACTGCCAGCTTGGACTGTGTATGACCTTGCCGGTGTTAATATTTGTGCGGCGACTAAGAGATTAATGTCAGCTGACGCGGATTTCGTTGCGAATCCATTGTTGGCTTCGCAAGATGCGGATTTAATGTCCATTTGTTTGACGATATCCGGCAATATGTTTATTTCACTAGCGACAGCAGGCCCTGTGTAGTTGGTGTCAATTTGGCTTTCGTTGACAGCTATTGTTGTGTTCATCTCAGTTTCAAAGAACCAAGACACGTTTGCTGGTGGCCAGCTTTCAAATTTACAAGACATACGCCCTGGTAAGCTGTTTCCATACGTCAGTGTTATATCCTGCGGACCCTGTATGAGTGTAATATTTGTGAAAGTGTTTACATTAAAAGGAAGATATACGCTGTCCAGCGCGTTATAAGCTTGGCACACGAAAACCGCCTGGATATTTGACACTTGCGCCATAATGTCCAAGACAGCAGTGTTGTTGGCTGTGACGTAAGTTCTGAAGTTCGAATTGTTTGTGACATCCTTGCCTGTGGAAGAGTCAATCCATGTATATGACACCTTTGGAGAGCCGTTGACTCTACAATAAATACTTGCTGGTGTCCCAGGGAAAATAGTCGTGTCTGAGGGATGAATGTCGACACTTAGAGGCACAGTGAGCTCCCTAACCTCGAGAATCGCCGACTCAACTGTGTTCCCCTGATTGCTGTGGGCAACGCATTGAACCTGGTATCTTCCATGGGGCCTCTGTGATGTGAGAATGTCGCAGATTACATCCTCTTGATCAGTGACGATTGATGTGGCACAGAGTGGAAGAGGAAAAGGGCGATTCTGGGAGTCTACGATGGTGAAGATCGCATTTATAGGAGGTTGACCCTTCACGCGGCAGTTAAACGATGCATTGGACCCACTCAGAACCGATAACTGCTTTGGCTGCAATGTAACAGATAATGGTGTAACTGGTGCAGTAGTTGTAGTTGACGTTGATGTAGTTATCAAGGGTGTCGTGGTGCTTGTAGGTGTTGTTGTAGGTGGCTTTGTTGTTGCTACTGTCGTAACGCCAATTGGAAGGTCATTTAACGTTGAACAGTACAAGGAATTGCAGAAATTATCTTTGCAACAAGCTCTGCATTCAGTTCCTCTTCTAGCAATATTTGTCAATTCAGTAAAATCCGAGGGTGTTGAAAGTTTGTCGACATTAACAGTTTCAACATCAGTATTTCTTTTACCAAACGTAATGTAGTTACCCTGTGCTTGACAAAGCGTGTCATCTTTACAACCCTTACCAAACATTCCATTGGCCTGACTCCACACAGCACATTTCTGATTTGCAGCACATCTTTCCGTGTTGGTGCAGTTGGCTGGATCTGGAATGCCGCTGCAAGAGAGGCAAACCAGACCAGAAGGAACTTGCCCTGGACCAGAACCAGCTGTATGGTCGCAGGGCAGCATGTTGCAATAGTCGGAATAGTCTCTGCAGCAAGACATGCAGAACCTCAGAGGATCATCGTCAGCGCTCACGAAACGTTTGGCTCTTGGGACAGGGCCTCTTTGTTGCACTGTAGCAAACACACTATCGGGATCGAGCAAGACCTGGGTCCTCTGCGGAGGAAGAGCTGAGCAAAAAGAATCTGATTTGCAGCCTTGGTCCCAGTACAAGTCTCCGCTCTGTGGTTCCCAGTAGTATGTGGAGAAGCATTTAAATCCCTTGGGACACTGCTTGATGGTTTTACAAGCGTAAGGGTTTTTCAAGCGGCTGCAGTCAAAACATAAAGGTCCATCGTCGGAAGCAAGACAAATGTACATGATGTTAAATAGCACAAAAAATGATGCGAACGAAGTCATTGAAAACTCACTTAGTCTATGATGGATCTTGCAATGTCAGTTTTTTTTAAAGCCTGTTTATGTTATGTGTTGCTACTTATTTAATTGAAAAGGTAAATTAATGATAACAACACTGTCAAATTTTCATTACCATGCAGCCATGCTAACAACAGTTACTGTGCCCACCCTAGTAGGCTACACACTTGAAATGAAAGTGAACGCGAAAGATTAAGCAAGTAAACCCGCAACAAATGTATTATGTATTACTTTTAAACATTTTAAAAATCACTACATTATTATCCTGAGATGGAAATGGTCTCACAATGCTTTGATAAAACGAAATATCAATCTTGAAATAAAGATGGTGTTTAATTAAGAATACATGTCTTCCATCATTAAGTTTATTATGATATATTTTATTAATATGGAAATCTAACTGCGGTTTGGCTTTTGAAATGAAAAGGTTTACAGTATAGCGTATCTCTCGTTACGTCAAGCGGCTGCGAACTGCGTAGAGACATCACGACGTCACGTTCTTACAAACCTAGATCTAAGCGTACGGGATAATTCCAAAGCGCTCTAGAACTAAGTCTCTAGAAGGCATAAGCAGACAAAGGTTCTGTTGGCATGTCTGAAACTTTTCTGCTTTGTAGCAGTTCTCGTAATAGATTAAGACGTTCAACTCGGTCATAATCTCTAGATTTTACAAGATAGTAACTCAGACGACAGCGAAAAAATAAGGTTAGAATGAGATTACCATTATGTTGAAAAGAGTTTAACTGGAGAAAAACTTTCTATACTTTGTTAATGTTCCACACACTGATTAAATGCTTTCACTCAGCTTTTTTTTTTTTATTTAGCAAATTTTTAATAATGAAAATAAAATTGAATAAATGAACGTCAAGAATAAAGAAATACTAAATAAGAATCCAATTATTGAAAGATAAATTAGCGAGCGGAAATAAAATATGAATTTCTTTGAAATACTGAATTTAATACACGTATTCCGTGCAATCGCATTGTAAGTTTTGCTCCAGTAATGTTTTCCAAGGGTAGTTACATAAGATCTTATGAGTTATAGACTTGATCCCACACGCTTTTGCCATAATAGCAGTTCAAAGTCTAGACAATCTTTTTTCATGATATCTTGCTCAACTATCCCAAGATGGCTAGATTACAGGCCATACAAATAAACGAAAAATGATTTTCCGACGACCATAAGCATTTTGGCATAGGCTACGATGAATGATAAAGAATTAATCTTGCGCCTTCACCAATACCGTTCAACTACGTGAAACGTATAAAGATAGTCCGTGATCGGCGTTGTTTTTTAGTATTAAAAAAAAAAGAGCGCTCACATATTAAATGACTGTCGTGCTGCAAGCCCAATATTTTTTGCAATACATTTTTTGTTAATGTAAAGAAAGCTAGCGCTATAAGAAGCATGAGTAACCCTAACTAATATTGTGAAAATCTTAATCTAGATCTTTTTAAACGCTCGTTATCATGTAGGTTCAAATAAATGGGCAGCGTTTAAATACCTTCACTACTGTGCATCTATGAAATTTTTTTGTATTTACACACTCTTATAACGAGAGGTTATAAGGATCCTTAGAGTTTCAAAGATTGGGCAAATATAGAATTAGCTGTTTTACAGTTGTGGGCGTTTTTCATTTTCAAGATATTGGCCCGGTTCTATGAAGCGCATCTAAAGTTAGGTGTATCCAACTATAGGACCAGTCGCAGGAAGGTTTATACTCCTAACATTAGGATCGCACCTTACATTATGAACTTACGTAGTCTACCGCAGGATTCAGTGACTTTACCGAATTTCGCCGAAATTTTCCCTGCGCAAAACTTTTGTTTACAAATTTCTTTAACATGTCACGTTACACATTTAAAAAAAAAAGGATAGAAATGTAGTGATCCTTTTTTTTCTGTTCTTGATGTTATCCGATATAAAAGGAAAAAAAATATTTTATCTATCTTAAATTAGTTAGTCCGTTACATTTATTGTCTCAAAGGGAATAAAAAAACATTATTGAAATTGTTTTTGTATTTTCGTCGAACAAGACTTTTCAGGCTGTAAAACTTGCCTCAGAGACTTAGAAAATGTTTTCTGTCTTGATTGTATTACAACCTTCTTTGATTCAATTTTAAAGTTTATTTTTCATCTCTTGGCTATCCTGATAGGGTTTCTAGATCAAGGTCTAGATAATAAACCTTTATGGTTTCAATGTAGGATCAGGAGAATTTTTTCAATTTGTGGAGGAAGCAAAGCGAGATCTATATACGCGTATATTGCTTACAGTATGGGGATATAGATCTAAATTCTAAACAAAATCCTATGTCAAAAATTTGTCCCATTATGGAAGAACAAATCGAAATAAGACTGTCACCTGTAAACAAAGAGCTCGTCACAAAAAAGCGGAGCGACTTTGTACTGGTTTGCTAATTGGTAGATCGATTACGTAACTATTTTGAAATCCTATTGCGTACATAAAGTAAGTGTGGAGTTACCTTAGTAATAATATCTTGGCCTTTTCCATCCTGATCCTATAACCGATCACGTGACATGGCTTGGAAGATTTATTGTTTAATTCTGTCAGACTAGTGTTTTTTTTTTAAAATAGCTACGGGATTTGAGATAAATTTCTTTGGTTCTTTGATTAGTTCAACTTTTTATAAGCTTTTTATTAATTTTTTTTTCAAAAGTTCTTTTACGGAGACGGTAGTATACGTTCGAGTGAACAAGCTAAGGGTTTTGTTTGTAGGATTGGATCTGATCCCATCACTTGATGACCCAGACTAGAATCCTAACCCAGACATGTCCAAAGTCCGGCCCTCTTGCAAAATGCAGCTCGTGTTCAAATTTACACTGGCCTGCAGCCTCTGTCATAAGATCAATAATATATAAAACGTTAATGGTTCAAGGAATGTCAGGCTGAATGGTCGGCTTCAATACATTTTCATGTCACCATATCTGGCCCTTTTTGCAAAAAGTTTGGACACCCTTGTCGTTAGCTGGACCACTTATTGTTTTACGATGAAACGCTACCAGCTGAACAATCTTGTGACTTTTTAGAGATCAATCAATCAATCAATCTATCAGGCGCCCTGCTCTTTAGTGCAGGCGATCAGGACCTTCCTTGTACCTCTATCTCTTGTCACTTTTCTTGCATCTGTCACTCTTTCTACTTTTAGCTACTCCGTTAGTTCATCCAACATCTTTTCTCGCATTCTTTCGATCATTCCAGTAGTAATAATGTCTTGTAATATCTCTCTTCTTTTCATATACCCCTCCCCCCTAGTAGTAGTAGTAGTAGTAGTAGTAGTAGTAGTAGTAGTAGTAGTAGTAGTAGTAGTAGTAGTAGTAGTAGTAGTAGTAGTAGTAGTAGTAGTAGTAGTAGTAGTAGTAGTAGTAGTAGTAGTAGTAGTAGTAGTAGTAGTAGTAGTAGTAGTAGTAGTAGTGGGTGGTATTGATTACTGCCGTAAGTGACATTTTTTGCGAAATGCGTTTTACTGCATATCTATATGCATCAGGCCATGGCGCGTTTTTCTATCTGGGTTCTGAACCTCTAGCTTAAAAATTGGCGCCCTAATTCAAGTTTAAAAATTAACCGTATGTACATTGTTCAAAAAGTGTCTTTTGATTACAACTGCAAGGGCACTTACGGCTGTATTCAACTGCGTTTCCTTTTCAGCATCTGGAGACAATAGGTGAAAACTGCGGTAAGTGCGCACTTACAGTTGTACACAATAACAATATATCACAGATAGAACATTGGTTACAGTCGATAAATAACACTTACGGCCTCGGTTTCTTTTACAACTGGAATAACTTAGGATGTATTGTTTATGTTTCATTTATCTCATGATTTGTGTCACTGTATTATGGATCACGAGTGTAGCCATTGTCAGGTTCAACTAGATCACCAGGTCAGTCTTTTGTATGCGGAACTAGTGCTACCATAATCTGATACTTCCTTAAACCAGGATAGACTCTCTCGTGGACGTTGTTCTATTTTAAAATTTAACACCAGATAGAATGGGGAAACTAATGTATGTTTTATATTCTGAAAGCCAGTAGCTTAAATAGAAGTCCTAGCACCATGTTTTCCGGTCACTGTCGTAATCTTATCTAGTTAAGATCAATTTTTATTGTCATGTCACAATGTTACCGCTTTTGTCTGTTTTGTTCAAAGACATAGAAGGCCTTTCATGCTCTTTGAAGAAGGCTTGAAAAGAGTTGACAAATGCTCCATTCTGACACTGGGATCTTTCACTCACGCGTACTTGCGGAGGTGCAGTCTTTATTTTTGATTCACTCTCTACTAACATGGATGGGATGGAGTGTGGGGATGGTAAAGCAACTTTGATATCGCACTTGACATATGGCTCCAATCTTCCTAAAAAATCTAACAAACTCTCTTGCAATAGCTGATCAGTATGAACTCACTCCACTCAGTATAACAAGCATACCAGAATCCCTACTGCTGTGTCAAAAGTTGGATGACATCGATTCAGACTCATCCTCTGAAATTCCACTTGCAATTAGTAAACATTTCGCCGATCTGATCAACCAACAGAGCAGTGTAAGATCTAAGACAGAGGCTTATAGACAGGGTGATGAGCCTGATCAGCGCAAAAGGAAAGCCCAAACGTTTTTGAGAGAACTTTTCGTGGCTGTGTTTTCGGATGAAGACAGATACGGCCACATTTCAGACTCAGATGGCGATGCTGATGAGACATAATCATGCTCCTCCAAAAGTGAAGGAGGCAAAGCGTTTCGGCTTTGAGCAATTCACCTCACCACTCTCCCCACAGTCCCCAGGCCAATACTAATTCTGCAGCTGGGACCTGGAGATGCTGCAAATAGCACCACGATATCTTTCGGCGACAGTTACACTGAGGACAGTGCTCTCGTTACACCAAGTCCTTTGCAGTCTCCAGGCTCTATTGTTGAATCACAATCTCATGCCCAGATCTCTGCTCCTTGTGACACACCACGTGGCCGGTGACGACAAAGGCAGCCTGACAACTTACTGGGGCTTCAATGTTGTTAAACACAAATGGAATCTTGGTCAAGTGTATAGACCAAGAAAGGTAAACCAGTTAGAGCAAGAGCCATAAAACCAGGGTGCGGGGAAGTTTGCAGATTTAAATGTCATACAAATATTAGCTCTGATAGAGAATTAATTACCTTAAGCTCAAAAGGATCTGAATAAGGAGTGAAAGCCCTAATGTGATCGACATGTCACTTGACTATGGTAAGTCTGAAGACAGCTGGTTTAAATTAGACTTTGGCAGAAAGAAAGAAAGAGCCTGAAAGTACCCGATGCTAAAGCAATTGATTTAAAGCCAGTATGTATATGAGTACATACAACTTGATGAGCAAAAGCGGATCTTGACGATCGCTGTAATAAAAATCTTGTATCTCATGTGCACCATGCGTTCTTTAAAGCACTGCATTAAGTATCATATCTACATTTGCCACGCCTCTGAAAAGACAGTGTGTGTGTGACAGTGAAATGAAGTGAATTTTATTACCAAACGATGGAAAGTGTGTATTTTTTTTTCTTGTGTAAATGTTTAACATTCTCATGGCTCGAGGAAAAATAGTTGATGAAGTAGTACAACTTCAATAAGTATGTTCTTTGTTATAATATCAAGATGATAAAATTACATTTTACTTAATTTGTAATATTCTGAGCGTTAACAAGGGGAGTTGGGGAGTAAGAGAGAGAGAGAGAGAGACAGACAGATAGATAGATAGATAGATAGATAGAGAGAGAGAGAGAGAGATTGAGAGAGAGGGAGAGAGAGACAGAGAGATAGAGAGACAGAGAGAGACAGAGAGAGACAGAGAGAGAGAGAGAGAGAGAGAATCCTTTTTATATATACTGACATTAGTAATGTTGATGCAAAGTACTATTTCGTTATTTTTATAAAACTTATTTCTTCGCTACAGTTGAAGTTTTTCTTCTAGGAGTGTTTTTCTCTTTACAAGTGAAAGTGTCTTTAAATGGTTGGTATTTAGCTGGCTTTAAGCATTTCAGATGCTTCATTTTTACATGCAATAATTTAAGTTATTATAGTTTGCAAGATCTGTTAACTTGATTGATGAACTGATTATATCTGTGCACTCCGCAAACTTCAGTTATACAAGAAAGATATATTCAGTATTATTTAGGGTCTTTTTAAGAGCATTTATATCGCAATAAAATGTGTGGCATCAGAACAAATAAGGCGACAATGAGAAAAAAGCAAAAACCAACAGTCAGCTGAAAACTAAAACCCAAGCTGATTACACAACCGTAAGTGTTTAAAAACTTAGTACGAAAGTCGGCGAATGTATAGCTCAAGCTGATTTAATACAACCGTATGTGCTCTTACGGCTGTAATCAATGACGATACTTTCACTTACTCCCACCGTAAGTGCACTTACAGTAGTAATCAAAAACTATTTTAAACATTGCAAGTGTTGTATGTCCACTATCTCAAAAAGCTAATACGGTAATAGAAAAATGAAAACATACAATAATCCGTAATGAGAAAGACAGCTTTGTTTCCAATGCACATTAAAATCGGTGAAAAATTAACGAAATGGGGAAGTTTTTTGCTCCTCCTGTAAAATTTACAAAATGTTGCTTACGGCAGTAATCAATACCACCAACAATAATTGTTGTAATATTGTTATTATTATAATCATTATTATTATTATTATTATTATTATTATTATTATTATTATTATTATTATTATTATTATTATTATTATTATTATTATTATTATTATTATTATTATTATTATCATTATCATTATCATCATCCTCATCATCATCATCATCATCATCATCATCATCATCATCATCATCATCATCATCATCATCATCATCATCATCATCATTATCGTTTTTATTATCTTTTTTAAAATTATTTTAATTTTCGTTTTGCGCCTAGACAATATGTTATTCTATTTGAAACAACTGACTTAGTATAAAGTAATGTCAAATTATTTTTAATATTAGGCTCATGTTCAGAATGAGAGTGACCCACCTCAGAGTAATTTCTTTTAAGTCCTTACACCATTTACATGTACATCGAATATTTTTGCTTTTTGAATTGAAGGTTCGAACAGTTTTAGAAAATGTGAGTGTTTTGGCCTCTCCCACAGTCATTAATTGCTATAATGCGATAGACTAGCTCGCTTTCTTTTAAACATTTAAGTAAAAGGGATGAAAAGATTTTGGCCACAATTTTAAAACATGATTAATAGACTACCTGTGCCCTTATAGCTTTCTTTTACAATATGTTTCATGTGCTTTTATGTTATTATAAATATAGAACTTAATCCCACTGTGACGACCTTTCTCGAGTTAACATTTGAAAAAACAAAAACAAAACAAAACAAATACAAAGATACAAATGCTACGCCGGTAGTTTGACAGTTCTACAGCTGCATTTCTTGCATGTGACAATAGACCCCACAAATAGCACGCATCAGAAAAGTATTTTCACATGTTTGTAGAGCTAATTTAATTTTTTTTTTTTTTTTTTTTTTTGTTT
This sequence comes from Elysia crispata, assembly GCA_033675545.1. Taxonomy (NCBI): domain Eukaryota; kingdom Metazoa; phylum Mollusca; class Gastropoda; family Plakobranchidae; genus Elysia; species Elysia crispata. The sequence goes on along the minus strand of JAWDGP010004098.1, from coordinate 580,669 downwards.
GTTTGAAAGGCCAATTCGAAAGATCGTGACCATTTTTTTTATTTTAAATTACATCACCCCAAGACAAAGTCATGAAAAAGATATACTTTGGATGATCCTATTCAGTTAGATTTAGAATTAATTACAAATCTGGTTTAAGCGGTCGCAGTGGAATATATATCTGAACTTTATTGTTTTTGTTTCATGTCATTTGAAATTCCCGCCTCCCCTCTACCACCTGCCAAGAAAAAGCTTTTGAATGCCATTTCTCATATTTGAATGCAAAATAAGAAAGTAAGATGATTATTAAGAAAAACCATTCTTAGACGTTAAAAATATTCTCAAAAATGTGATGTACCAAAGTTATACACTAGGCTCTAAAGTATAAAACGTAAATTTGGCGCTAATCTCAAATTTATTTTCAAAGAATAAAAGTCTACTTTAACGGATAAAAGTCTGAAATAATTTTAAAAAGTAACTCTCAGTAGTGATGGAGCAATGCTTTATTTTGTCTTCTTTATTTTTTACCACTATTTTTTTTCAACATGTAACATACGGGTTTCTTTATGTTTGTGATACTGTAGAAATGAGCTTGCCTTGACACTTTTTTTTTTACTCAGCCTAAGCAGACATTCAAAATTATCATTCAGCGAATCTGAAATATATAAAAGATTATAAGAGAAACGCATTACTATTTATGAGTATTAAATTCCCCCCGATAATACCGGACGTGAAATTTCATAAAAAACTTTTGCCCTCAAGAAAAAAGATGAATAACTCTGTAATATTCTACGCGGAATCTTTTTTTACGATGATTTCTCTTAGATTTTGAAAAAAGCGAAAGGTTATTTCTATTCCTACTAACTTGTAACGTGTGTGCTTTTCCTTCTAGGTTTTATTAATTTTTGTTTTTGTTTTTTTTGTTTTTGTTTTTTGTTTTTTTTTTTTTTGTTTTTTTTTTTTAAGTTCAAAGTTTCCAACTTTTTTGTTTTCTTGTGTAATTTTTGCAGCATCGCATTTTTTAATTTAAAAATGAGTAGGATTAAAAAAAAGTCTATTTCAGTTTTGTGTTCACATTTTTCCGAGCGGGATACGATTTTTAATTCGATCCTATAATGCGATTGCAAAGAGAAATTTGGGTTTAGTATCATTGATTTGTTATATATTTACTTTTGTCTTTCATAAGTCTAAGACCCAAATTAATACTGTTTAATCTCAAGGCGATACCTCCTTACTTACTAACTTCAATGTTCCTTCATTTCTTTACACTCTTTTAATTTCGTTAGTCCCAGGGTCTGTACTCTTCTACCCATCCAAGCCTCCTGTAATATTGTGTGAATTCCTACGAATCCGTCCATTTAAAAAAAAGAAAAGAAAAGAAAAGAAAAAAAAGTATAAATTTCTGATTTATAATCATTTGCCAGCTTCAAATTTTATCATCTTTGCCCATATGAGTGCAGTAGAGATATGATTTGTACCTATTCCCTCCTCTTAGATGATAAAAATAAACTTCGATAGATAGATCTGATAAAAACTTGGAGACGAGCCAGCGTTGGGTTTCTTTCTTTCTCTTTTTCTCTAACTCTATTTCCCAAATCATTCTTACAGCCTATAGGCCGCCTTCTGTATGCTTTACTACTCTTTTATCCTTTTTTTTCTTATAGCCCTCTTTTATTTTATTCTCTTTTTAATCTCTTTTTTTCACTTTTTTTATACATTCCTCATTATCTTCTTTCTCCCGAAATCTCTGTCTGCCTGTCTGTCTGTCTGCCTCTCTCTCTCTCTCTCTCTCTCTCTCTCTCTCTCTCTCTCTCTCTCTCTCTCTCTCTCTCTCTCTCTCTCTCTCTCTCTCTCTCTCTCTCGCTTTCTCCCTCTCTCTCTCTTTTTCTCTCTCTCTCTCTCTTTCTCTCTCTCTCTCTCTCTCTCTCTCTCTCTCTCTCTCTCTCTCTCTCTCTCTCTCTCTCTCTCTCTCTCTCTCTCTCTCTCTCTCTCTCTCTCTCTCTCTCTCTCTCTTTCTCTCTCTCTCTCAGCTTTTGTTTCTTGCTCTGATTTCATACTTTCATCACAGTCTAATTTTTTCTACCGTTCCTATTTTATATTTCTCACTTCTATTGATAATCAACCTGCAGGGGATCCAAAATAATTGTGTATTTCAGCTGACAGTAACCAAAAATGTCCGCAGAAAAATATATTCACGTATTGTATATGTTTTCAGGAATTTGCAAAATGTCACCAATATGTTTGACGATATAGGATAAATATTTAAGAGAAGGAAGTGAAAGAGAAAGGGTTCGATGGAACAGAGGGAGAAAGGCGGAGAAAGGCAGTTTCATCAAATATAAAACCAACTGTACAGGAGATCCACAATCTTTGAATGTGTATTTCAGATGACAGTTTTTCATAAAGTCCGCAGAAAATCAAACATTTGTGTCGTTGGTGTCTTTAGGATTTTGCAATGTATTAACATCTGGCACCCAATGCGTTGAATAGGCATTACGTAAATCAGTTTTCATAGCACCGCTCGTTTGAAAGCACGGGTAGCAAATTTACACAAAAGGGTCCCCAAGCGATGGTTGTAATGTTGATAGCTCCATCATCCTTTTGGGTCAGGTGACAAAACAGAGGTAAATAGTGTATTCAGTTCTTTTAAATGTCCCCGAGGGCATTATCCGACAGCCCAAACCGACCAAACACTAACTTGTTGGGTCACTCTGCTTGGCATTCAAGGATAAAGATTAAGGAAGATTAAGTAAAAGAAAAAGAGAGGGTGAAAGTTGGAAGAGAGGGAGAAAAAGGGAAGTGTAGAGCGGAAATTATTATAGAGAGGGAAGAAAGGAATGGAGAGAGCTAGAGGTACAAAGGCGGAAATCGACCACAAAGCCAAAAAAAAAGTATTTGAAAATGAAACGAGTGTTTTTTTTGTTATCGTCTCATAATATTTTCTTTATACCCAGGTATAAAGACAAGGTATGGTAAAGGGACTAAAGCACCGATGTAAACAAAAAAGGGATCATGTTAAGCTTTATATCCCCGTTTCATTCTGCAAGTCTTCATCTGGATTTAGTAGATGAAGCGTTACTATTCAAGAGAAAAGAAAATTTTGTAAAAATGTTGGCAATGAATATGACATGAAATCGAAATTTTCAAAACATTTTTGCAACTTGCTCAAAACGAACTTTATAGCTTTTACAATTTTTTTTCCTTTGTTCTTTTTTTTTTAACTTCAAAACAACCTTGCATGATTGGAAAAAGGTAGGAAGGAAGGGGAAACTTTTTTCCAATGGTTGAGGTAGGTGAGACAAAAATTCTATGTGCCCGCTATGATGTTTTGCATGCTTAGCAAATCAGAGGATTTAAAGAATAAATCCCTTCGCTCTTTTAATCATTTCACAGTCCAAATGAACGTGACTCTGCGCATAGTGCCATCAGACAGGCTCCTTCTTCCAACCACTTGAGTTGGCGTCAATATTCAAACTTGCACATCAACGTCAGCCATATGAAGTCTATTGCCTTGTTTCGATGAAATTCTCGACTTCTCGTTTTTGTCCAAAGATCTAGCCAATGCATGGGGAGTTTCTTTATTTCGAGTTATTTTCCTCCTGAGCATCAGTTTCTACTAAGATGACCATGCAGATGTCTGTCTCTTGTCGCTGATTCTCAGTTCTTGATATTCCTGGGTACACCTCTCTCTCTCTCTCTCTCTCTCTCTCTCTCTCTCTCTCTCTCTCTCTCTCTCTCTCTCTCTCTCTCTCTCTCTCTCTCTCTCTCTCTCTCTCTCTCTCTCTCTCTCTCTCTCTCTTGGTATGTTAAATCCCTCAAATGTTTTTTTTAAAACAAGATGAATCTTCAACTCGCTTTAACATAAGTTACATTATATCAGAGAAAACGACCCAAAATTTTAAATGGCTCTTCTGTAAAACTTATCATAACGTCACCTACGCTAGTATATCATCTCGATGACGTTATATCCACAAAGAACCCTTGCCCTTGTAAATGCATTATAGATGTCTAAAGATTTATTCATCATTGAGATGGCCCACATGAGTTCTGGATGTCAACATTGTTTGGTTACTGACTTTTTTAGACTGCAAAAAAAAAAAAAATGCTTTGATGTCTGTTCTCATGTAAGGACAGTCTCTAAATCCTTTAATCCCATCGTTATGTTCCCTCGAGGCCTGCATCCACCTTCGATCTTAATTCACAAAGGATTAATGGTTGGCGGTGTGGTGTCAAACAGTAGAGAAGAATAGATTACAAGAATAAGATATGTCACGCAACAGAGTACTATAATTAATTCGATATAGGGCCCAGTACTCTGATCTCCATGCAGAATCATCCTAGTGTTCAGAAGTTCGATAGTTCGGTACAATGAGATCATAATGAAAATCAATGAATTCTAGAGAGCCGAAGTGAGCTGCCCAGTTGTTAGGACAATGTTCTGTTTCCCACGAGAATAGACAGACATCTTTTGTTGCATGATATGTTTGATGTTTTGTCATTACTTGCAGAGCTCACCAGCTGTTCTTTGATATGTAATACCAGAGAGTATATATATACATGTAGTTACGCATGCTAAGCTCCCAGCGTGCTTAGATGGACTTTAAAAATAAGAAAAAGTTCAAAATACTTCAAATGTTTGCGAGTACTCTTTGAGAGCGCACACCAATAACAAAAAAATTCAATAGTATACAAGATCAGAACGATGTTTCTCCATCATTTTTTTTTTAATACTAAACTGTGATTCTCTCCATTTGTAACAAAGGCCAGAAGTTTTGTTGCTGATTATATTCGTTGCATTTTATTTCGAAACGAATGGAAAGTTTAACAGACATAAATCATTAGGGCTTTATTATATCTCGATTGGCTAACTTTCGATTGGAAATCCAAACCCTGTAACCTCGCTATAGGATTATTTTATGAAACTCTTGTCGGACATGTCAGGAAAAAAAAACAACAAAAAAACTAAAGATAACGACAAACGCTATTGTGTGAGTTGCCTGTTCAGGATCCAAACTCACACTCTTTCAGTTCTCCATCCAAAGTAATTTGACCACCTAAGCCGATTATAAAGGTTCAGACCTCTGATCGAAAGTTTTTAAAGATTTCCGATTTGGTAGCCTCATTCTTAATAGCCCTAAAATACATTATTAGACGAAGAGACTTAAAATCATGAGGTCTGAGTTAGCTGTTCATCATCAGACTGAGTTATAAAGATTTATATGGTAATACAGTCGCTTGTTCCTACTTGGGACACCACGCCGCAAAGGTGTTAGGTAGAACAGAGCTCCACCCCCCTGGGGGTCATATATGTAAACATTATTACGCAAATCCAATTTGGTAGCGAAGCGAGCGTCCAAGCTTCCTTGTTTGCAAACAAACTATGACGACGCGACATTTCTAACAAAAATCCTTCCGCCAGGTGTGTTAGCTAAAATCTGCAATATCATTGGCAGATAAGAAGACACTGACACGCCTCTTGTTTTGATGTTTTCGTTTTTTTATTGAGGTATTTCATTTAATATATTTGTATATTTTCATACTAAATTCTAGGTATCTGATTTTTGTTATTCTTTGTTTTTATTGAGGGAACCATTTTAGAGTGAAATAGCGCACAAAATTATTTGGTCTACTTTTTTAATGCGTAATATTGATCATCCTGGGCCCACTCGAAGCAGTAAATTGTCCAAGGGTTTTACCTTTGTCACACAAGCTTTGCTGAGCACATTGCCGAAGGGGAGGGTGGCGCAGTGACAGAGGTGACTTAGGTCCAGTCTCCACCCACCCCGTACGTGACAGTGACACACTCTCACACAGCGGACACACAGATTAAAGGCCAAGAGGAAGGTGAAGACAGGTGTGTGTGAGATCTCTCATGCGGTCGCACCGCCGTTCGCCAACTGCGGCAACTTACTGCCGTGTCTAGTCTGTTCCTTCAGATCATCGAGTGTGTCCTACCGGACCGCGAACACAATCAGGCGTTCAGTCGTTCAATAATCGAGGAGGCATACGGAATGAATCATAAGCTACCGTGTGTATTTACCGATTCAGTATTATTGTCATTTGCGCTCCACCCTTTGATAGATCCGGTGGGATATGGAAGAACACAACGATTTTAGTGACAAATTTAAAGACATTTTCGATCTGTGCGATGTTGATAAAGATGGATATATAGACGTTCACCACTTCAAAGAACTTGCCGCTGATCATTTCGGAGCCGCTGGAATCGAAGTAAGTCACACAGCTGATTCTCGTAACTTGAGACACTATGATTATAGATCTAGCTTTGATTTCATTTGGATGTAAAATTAGCTCATAGTCTATCCCGTAAGCTTAGATCTAGATGTAGAACAGATTCCCTGATCTAGATCTAGAACAGACTTCTTGATCTAATCTCTTCTCTAGATCTAGATTTAAATCTAAATCTCATGCAGATCCAGGTAGTCTAGCTCTTCTATCAAGATGGATCTTGAGTGATCTGACTCGTTCGGTTTACATTACAAAAGGCAATTTAAACCAAGAATTAACACTATTTCATAAATCTGTTGAAGTGTGGAAAGGCAGTCAAAATCTAAACCTAGGCCTATATTTAATGTTTAATGGCTCGTTTTAGATGTGAGATAGATCAAATTCATGTAATGAGTCCTTAACTGTTATTTTGGTAGAGGCAGTTGATATTGCAACAATGACTGATTGAAAAAGACTATTGCACCCAAACTGAGTACTTTAATTATTAAACAAAAGTCCTATGCAAAATTAAAATGTGTTATTGATTAGGGTATTGATTTAGTATACATAGGCTTCTTGCATAAATAATATTGTAAGGCATTTTCTTTGATAGGCTATCTAATTTGCTTAAAATAGAAATAAAAAGAATATTAGTTTTCTTCACATCACATTGTTTAAGGTGTTTACAAAACCGCAATTTGCATTCAGTGTTTGATCGTTATGTTTCTATTAATTACAATAGTAGACTATTCTCTGGAAATATCTTTTTAAGAGAGGAATTTCAACTGTTTCCAAAAATAAAATCGCTCTTTATCTATCCTATCGCTCTTGTACTGTAAAACATTTTAGTTTTATTATCTCTTCATCTACTAAAAAATATTGTAGGGCTATAATTATATGGATACGAACAAAAAATTCCAAGCTGTAATTCCTAACTGATCGTTTCTTGATCCTGTTAAGTGTTTCAAAGAATCCATATTGTAGATGGGAATTTAACAAATTGGCGAACTTTTCCTATTAAACACTGAGGGGGACTTCAAAAGCTGTTCGAAATGCGGTGTTACTCTAGATTAATAATAATCCTTGAAACCAAACCGAAGTATTTGCCCTGTATAAATACGAGCAGTCGGCCCGAGTGGTTGAACTTGTGCAATTCAGTCTTTCCAACGGTCTTCGCATATCGAGCAAATCTTTTCTGTAAACTTTCCTTTATCTGTTATCAAGTGGCTCTCCTTTAGTCCCTTGGAACTCGCAGTGGACATTGGTCTATTGTTACTGGTTTGTCAAGGACGCGTTCATAAAAATAATTAATAATGGAATACGTTTATTCACTATTGGGATTATGAGCGAGGCTCTTATGGGAAAAAAATAGTGTTTCCCCCTAATGCAATGATGAACTTGTGAAAAAAAAATGAAAGTAATTGCTGATTACAATGTCTTTCTGATCTCCACAATCGCCGCCTGAGATTAGCAATAATCCATTTTACTTTTTTATGCTGTAACTAAGTCTTCTTTTCCCACACGATTAGACCATTGTTTATCATAATTGCATTGTAATAAATACGAGTAGTTTTAAAGACTGTCGTCGCCTTTCAAGGCTTTGCCTCAGCTTTCACCTTCTTCCCTATTTTCTCTTAGGCAGTGAGAGGTTAATTTAACGTTTCCTCTAAAACTTCTACTGAAAGTTATTTATGAGGCGTGGGAATCATAATGAACACACTGAATTTTGCCGCTCTTGACACCGCGCCGGTGGCACTTGGCAGGGTCAACTTTAACGTTTCCTCTAAAACTTCTACTGAAAGTTATTTATGAGGCGTGGGAATCATAATGAACACACTGAATTCTGCCGCTCTAGACAGCGCGCCGGTGGCACTTGGCAGGGTCAAGCGATGTAGTTGATCGATACCTCTTGGTTTACATTGATCAGGCTAGCGGAGCACAGAGGGCGACATTGTGGGAACCTTTTTTTTTTATTATGTGCATTTGATCTTTGTTCAGTTCTTCTTTCTCTATTATCTCTTTCTCTCTGCCTCTCTGTCTCTCTCTCTCTCTCAGACTCTCTCAATATCTTTTTTTTCTCTATCTGTTGATCTGTTTCCGCTCTGAAAATACCTTCTTGCTCGCCCTCTCTCTCTCTCTCTCTCTCTCTCTCTCTCTCTCTCTCTCTCTCTCTCTCTCTCTCTCTGTCTCTCTCTCTCTCTCTGTGTCTGTCTCTCTCTCCCTCTCTCTCTATCTCTCTCTCTTTCTCTCTTTTTTCTGTCTTCTTCTTCCTCCTCCCTCTCCTTCTTCCCCTTTTTTACCCTGCCTTGCTCTTTGTTTATCTTTCTTTTATTTTATTCTTTTTACTGTTTCTATCTGCTTCAGATATACACTATGCCCATACTTTGGAGCCTCTTCCTTAAGTTACGCTTTATTTCTCTCCAACCGTAATTCCTTGCATGCTCAGAAATACACATTAGGCTTAAGTTTCTTATTAAAACAAAAAAAAAGTATGATTTCGAACGTGTATCCAAGCGCAAGCCCAGTGCCCAGTAAGGGAAAAAAAAGAAAACATATTTAAGATTCGTCTTGAACTTAGGAAAGCGTTTCATAAATGCATTTAGTCCTTTCTTAGTCAGTCAGATTTCATATAACATTGATTGATGGATCTATAACCTGGTTACTCAGATTTACATCGGGTTGAGTGCAAAATGCTGTAACGCCAATAAGAAACTCCAGTGATCGTTACTGCAACCCTTCTGAGCTTTGACGACGCTCTAAGGAATTGCGAGCCATTGATTGAACGGTCGCTTTGTATGGTACTAAGATAAGAATTCGTTTATAAGAGCTTGCTGAATCAGGCCTTCTTGGTTCGTAGCATAATACTCTTGCGATAAGTTCGGTGGTTGGTGTAAGCAACAAGAAGTTTATCTCTCAATTACTGATACATCCTAAACATAGCCTGGTAGTATCATTCTATCGAGGTTAAAGGGCCTCGGTGGTCGTCTGATTTAATAATAATTTCAATACTGGTTTGATCGTATGGCGTTTAAAATCAGCTGTTTATCTTTTTAGAGAAATCTTCGATATGATTATTACGTTCAAACACGAGGACTCGGTGAGATAATTATGCCTCAGCTGCACTTCTAATCTTAATACGATTATGTTTATCGTTTCATCCACTAGTGTTATTGCAGTCGGGACTCATACGTCAAAGCATAATATTAACTAAAGTCGGATACACGTGACTTTGAAGTCGGGTACTATAATCCATGAATTATATTAGAATCATTAAATGTTCCAGATCTTAAAGTTTATGTTAAGTGTTCCGGTTATCGGTTCAACCATTGCAAGTGTAGTCGCCGTGCTCCTTGATCTGGTTAAATCTCTAGAAGCTTCAGGCAAGGCAAAGGCAAAAACAAAATAGATTTTATAGAAACTTTTGATTTGTTTGATTAGTTGCGGATTGTTGGATCATACTTTGCTGTCGAACGAATTATCGGAACAATCAGATCAATGTCTGAAAAGATGAGAGTTGAACATTTTATTTCGTATATTTTTTCCCCCCCTTTTTTGAATATAACTCCTCCTCATCCTCTTCTTTCTCCTCCTCCTGCTCCTCTTTTTTCTTCTTCTTCTTCTTCTTCTTCTTCTTCTTCTTCTTCTTCTTCTTCTTCTTCTTCTTCTTCTTCTTCTTCTTCTTCTTCTTCTTCTTCTTCTTCTTCTTCTTCTTCTTCTTCTTCTTCTTCTTCTTCTTCTTCTTCTTCTTCTTCTCCTCCTCCTCCTCCTCCTCCTCCTCCTCCTCCCTCTTCTCCTCTACGTTTCTCAATTTGCTTTTATTTTTCATCTAAGTCGCCTTTTGCGTTAAGAAGCTGCAAATGAGGCAGACGAAGTTGTTTGATCAAGAGCAAGGAATCAGAGAGAGACAAGTGAGAGGAAGAGAGTAAGTACACACCGGTTTCATAGGTCTTATTTTCATACTAATAAACTTCATGAAGTGTCCAGAATATGGAAGAACAGTAGGCCTACACCTGCCTCCAGGTGCTATAAACCAGTCTCTGTGCAAGACTCTAAATTTAGTCCAAGAAAGAATTCGTGTGACCTGTCGATGCCCAGCACTTAAATTAACGAGGCGTTAACACTTAGCAGATCGAGTGGCGGTGATCGAAAGAAGGAGATACCGTGGAGAATAAAAAAAAAGAGTGCGGTAGCTGTGTGATTAAATGATTATGTGATTCCGTGAACCTGTAAAGAATGGCTCCGATCACCCAGCGCATAGTGCCTCTCGTCTCTAGTCCAGGCATATTGCGTGTAGTGAAGACGCGAGTCAGAATTGCCTTTGTTTTGAGTTAAAATAAATCGGCCCAGGACGAAATAGAACGCAAACACCGACTGGTTTGGGCATGCTGTTTTTGCTGTTTCAATTACAAACGGTTTTGGGGCGGTATGTGCTTCTGAGAAAATATAATATTCTTTGGGTGTAAGAAAAATTAGTGCAGCAACTTGTAGAAAGATAGGGAGAGAAAGCGAAATTCAGACCGAGACAGAGAGAAGGGTATCAGTAGTGTCCACAGAAAGAAATTAGATCGAGAGAGAGAGAGAGAGAGAGAGAGAGAGAGAGAGAGAGAGAGAGAGAGAGAGAGAGAGAGAGAGAGATCACTAATGGAATGAAAAAGGAAGGTTAAATTTTAATTTTACTTTGTAGAAAACATAGCGCAAGTGTAATGAAGAGATAGCTACATTATATTCTTATTCTGGTATTTCCCGTAACAAAAGAAAACAAATCATGCCCTTTCTGAACACGAATGCAGCACCACGTTCCCAGTATCGTGTCCGCGTTTCATTTGCGATATTGATTTTTCAAGTTTATTTTTTTAATTTAATTTATGCGAATGAAACAGTTCGTTCGTAACAAATGTTCATCGATTTTTTTTTCTTAATCGATGTTAAAATATGTGCATAACAATGCGTTTAAACTATATGCCGTCGTGTGTTGTTGGTTTTGCCTCTTTAGCAGATTACAAGGGCACGTTGGGTTTCATAATTCAGTGTACAATAACTATCTCTTGGACGAATAATCGGGATTGCAGCTCCCTACCACTATCACCTGGTGCGCAAATATTTTTTTAAAATTTATTCCGTTTTATTTTTACACCTTTTGTATCTGGTACACAATCCGGAGCAACAATTAGTTCATTCCGTTTTATTTTTACAACAATAACTGGTCGCTGGGGAAGTACTGTACCTGGAAGCTTATCGTGTTATCGATGTATTGGGGTTATTCCATTTTGGTTTTTGAGGAAATGTGTAATATTTTCTCTATCCTTTCCTTAACGTTTTTTCTCTATTTTATATCTATCATCAGAAGATCGCCAATAGTCAAAGCTGTCCTTGTTTGAATGATTGCTTAACAGGTGGATTTTTTGTAAATTTTCTGAAAATGAAAGCTGTATTTAGGTTCCTTGCAATATAAATTTAATAGAACCTCAAAATTAATAGTGGTGTTAAATTCATCATTCAAAGTAGGTGTATTCTTTTAAGGGTGCAATAAGTAACCATTACTTTTTAAAATTTTATTGAAAAATGCAAGGTGTTGGAAAGTAATTAAACAAAGAAGTCAGTTTGTTTTTTTGTTTTATTAACTATAAAGGAAATACCTTCGTTTCGACCCTGTTGGGGTGGCAAACTCGATGCGCTAACTACTGTGCCACACTGGTCTATGTCGCGGGTGTTGTGGTACAAACAACTTCGATACCGATCAACTCTCACACTTGCTACTGTGTCACACTGGTCTATGTCGCGGGTGTTGTGGTACAAACAACTTCGATACCGATCAACTCTCACACTTGCTACTGTGCCACACTGGTCTATGTCGCGGGTGTTGTGGTACAAACAACTTCGATACCGATCAACTCTCACACTTGCTACTGTGTCACACTGGTCTATGTCGCGGGTGTTGTGGTACAAACAACTTCGATACCGATCAACTCTCACACTTGCTACTGTGTCACACTGGTCTATGTCGCGGGTGTTGTGGTACAAACAACTTCGATACCGATCAACTCTCACACTTGCTACTGTGTCACACTGGTCTATGTCGCGGGTGTTGTGGTACAAACAACTTCGATACCGATCAACTCTCACACTTGCTACTGTGTCACACTGGTCTATGTCGCGGGTGTTGTGGTACAAACAACTTCGATACCGATCAACTCTCACACTTGCTACTGTGTCACACTGGTCTATGTCGCGGGTGTTGTGGTACAAACAACTTCGATACCGATCAACTCTCACACTTGCTACTGTGTCACACTGGTCTATGTCGCGGGTGTTGTGGTACAAACAACTTCGATACCGATCAACTCTCACACTTGCTACGCAGCAGGAAGCGAAATGGGTGCCTAGCGAAGCTTCCTTAAATAGAGGTCAGGTCCCCGAAGTGAAGGGACTTTGGCATGTTTGAGTCTTATTGATCAATTTCTTTTAACTTTTGGGTATGATTAGGACACATCTGTGCTCAGAACGTACTTATAATTCAGCCTACAGGCCTACGCAACAAAAGTAAATTACTGTCCTAACCTTGCCAAATAGTTAAATGATATATCTCACTCTTACACTTACTGCAAAAGATTGTTCACTTCGGTGACTTGGCCTGTATTTTTAGAAAGCATCGGTGCAGTACTGTTTCTCTCTCTAGGATTCACATCGAGCAAGTCTTTCCTCAAGATCCGAACCAGACACCTCGTCAGTAATTTAGAACGCTAACCCTGGGCTATCAGTGCCCAAGTTGTCATGTTCTAGTTTCCTCAGACCAAAGCTTAGCTCATGGTTTATTTTGAAAGTTGAAGTTTACATTCGTCCAAAACCATGTTTTACGCTGATCAAAAAAAAAAAAGTTTAATAATATTCACATTGAGGTAGCTCTCTGTCTCTGTACGTGGTGGAAATCCATTTTGCGTCATCGATGCCCTTCTGTACACGTCATACCAATGGGTAAACACCAGCTTCTAGGGTCATGGTTAAGTCATCATTGAAGCATGTATAATTATGGATTTTGGCCTGGCTGACAATTTGCAGCTGCTACACAATATTTACTACAACTGCGTGTTTGTGCGGGTGGGTGATTGGATTTAATACCTGTATGAAGGTTTGAGTGGGTGAGTGGGTAATAACTTTAACTATGCTTTCTCTTTTTTCCTTTCTCTCGCTCTGTCTGTCTGTCTCTGTCTCTCTCTGCCTCTCTCTCTCTCTCTCTCTCTCTCTCTCTCTCTCTCTCTCTCTCTCTCTCTCTATCTATCTATCTATCTATCTATCTATCTCTATCGCTTTCTTTCTCCCTCTCTCCATCTACCTTTCTTTTTCTTTCTTTCTCTTGATCTCATTGTTTTCGAACTCAATTTTCCACATGTTTCGACCATCCTGTCTGTAATGGTTAGTATCAACCTGCCTAAATATATAAATTTCTACATCTCGTTTCATTGTGCTTAAAAGATGTATCACCCTTGATACAAGTAAACTGTGATCGGGTTTCTGCACGTCTTGACTTTTTTTTTTCAAGTTAGCTAAGAAGAGCTTTCTTTTTCAACCTACGAATAAGGAAGCATCTCCGTGAGTTCAGAAAGGTATCTTGGTTAGCAATGGTTTTCGGGGACTCATTGAGCATATTAGTGAGAAAGCTCTACACAAAAATGACTACGGATTAATTGATTTGCGAATATTGAATACCGCTAATTTTTTCTCTCTGTTTAAAATTATAACTGCGCGCATCACGCTTCCATCTCTCTCTCTCTCTCTCTCTCTCTCTCTCTCTCTCTCTCTCTCTCTCTCTCTCTCTCTCTCTTTCTCTCTCTCTCTCTCTCTCTCTCTCTCTCTCTCTCTCTCTCTCTCTCTCTCTCTCTCTCTCTCTCTCTCTTTTCCCCCTCCCCTCCCCCCCCCACACACACCTGTTTTACCAATGATTCACTCGGGACTCCTGAAGTATGTTTAAGTTTAACAATTTGTTCAAAGCTTTCCTCTCATCTCCAAAGCTTGCAATGTAATCCCCTCACCTACCGACTCCCACACATGGGGGGGACTCAATTTGCCCATTGATGTGTGAACTGAATTTATTTTATTAGACGGAGACAGGGCGATGTTGAACGAGGGCTCTAGCTGGCCGGCGCTGTGTGTAATCTAGGATGTGCGCGTGTGTGTGTGAGTTGTTGTACGATCGGGAACTTCGGGGGAATCCCCTACTTAGGCGCGCGCGTGTTGATTTTATGTATAGTAGTGCAGTGTAAAGGTAGGCGTTGTCTGCGGCTCATGTTTCTGGATCATTAATTTAACGCCGATGTACATTTTAGTTAAGAGATATAAATATATATGCGCATGAAACCTGACCTCGATTTTTTTTTTTAACTTTTCGGATTTTTCGGAACGTGATAGCTGTAAACAGCAGATGCGGTTAAAAAAAAAAGCGTGATGTGATGTCATTTTTTTTTAATTCGGGTTTTCACAAAAAAATTAATAATAATAATAATAAACATAGTCACATTTTGACGCATCTAATGGGTGATGCGTAAATACATAAATTGTTTTAGCGTATTAATGGAAGGTTTAATGGGATTTGAGATCAGTAAATAAATTGTTTACGTTTATGTTAGAGTCATCGTCCGTTTCACTTAACAGACATTTGGAAAAAACTTTTAACCCATGAGAAATCTGTATTGATGTCATAGCCTTCAATCGCAATTTATGTATTCAAATTGTGACACAATATATATATATATATATATATCCTCAACGTCGGGGCAGTTACTAAAGTCTCTCAGACAAATTGGCTTGATTAAAAATTATATCATGCTTAGTTTCCACTTGCCTCGTATTTTTTTTACATCTAGACTGGTAACCGTCAAAATTGTTAAAAATGTTTTTTTTTTTTTTTTTAATGAAAATGAAGGAATGAAGAATTTTCTTCTGATCTTGTTTGACATTCCAGAGCAGGAGCACGCTGACTTATTCTAACCCTCTGCGTGATGCAGACACATAGATAGAACAGCTTGCTTTTCATCTTAGCCCTGTGTGCATTTCGCTGTCATGACATTTTATGCATAAAAACGTTAAACCTAGGAACTCTGAGTGGGAAACGAAATGACGAGTTCGCGTTTTGCCTTAAGGTGTACTTTAAGGGCTTGGCTTTACTGCTGTATGTGGTTAAGATTTTATCTCTCTCTCTTTCTTTCTTTCTCTCTCTCTCTCTCTCTCTCTCTCTCTCTCTCTCTCTCTCTCGCTTAATCTATTTTATCTTTATTATTACTTTTTTTCATGCTTCATTGCAACTTGAAGATAATATAAAATGTCAATGTTTGTAAAAAATTATTCTGTTGCGGTTTACTTCGTTCAGTATCTATCAGTACGTTTTTCTTTTTGTTGTCTTTTTTCCTTTGTTAATGTTTGCTGTTGCGAAAAGTGCGTATCGCAAGGCCCGCTTTTCCTGAAGGAATAAAAATTATATGTTTTCCGACCATACTTTGACGAGTCCGAAAGGTTTTGGTCGGAGTCCTAGCTATTATTTTTTGTATTAAACTAAAGCGCCACAGCAAAGTTTTATGCCGAGGTGTCATTCCTCTCCCTCATAAATAAGCCCCCCGACAACTAATTTTGTATTCCTCCAAGTTCAAACTCGCTTTTCTTAACAGGCTTTAAAAATAGCATATTGCTGTATAGAATGACTGCATGTTTTCGTGAAGGAACGAAGAAACTTTAATGACTTTTTATCCTCTAATCTACTTTAAAGGGACTCTGTTAAAAAAAGATGGCGCATTCTACATTTTTCTACGTCTCTGGTTGAGTCAACGACGCGTTTAAATAATTTCCTACGGGAAACTGCTCAAATTATAATTTCAAGTTTTGAATGCCCAGGAAGTCTCTTTGATGTGATTATCCTGTTTTTTTTGTTTTGTTTTGTTTTTTGTTTTTTTTTGTTATTATTTTGTTTAGTTTTGTTTTTAATCTTCACACGATCTCAATGCACTTACTAAGATTTTCAGTAGGCATCTACTATAACACTGCGCATGTGATCGAACAGCCTCGCTATTCTTTTGGATCTTCGTATTGAAGTAAACACATGTTTCAATTTTTTCAAACATCACAACAACATCGAGGAGGGGTGACTCTTTGTTGAAAATTCTTGGCTTGGCACATTGCGGAGTCAGTCTCCTAGACAGTATAATCGTTGAGCGACTGGAAAAGATACTGTTCCGAATCAGGATCCCGAGGCTGACTGTGCTAAACTTCAAACAGTCTTTTGTTGTACGGTCAAATATTGATCAGGCCTCTTGGTGCAGTTTTATAACAGACCATTACTATTGTGGTGTTGGTGAAGGAGGCAGTAATGTAGCGGTACTGGGTCGATTTTGGCCTTGCAACATTGCGTGTCTCAAAGGCCAAGAGCCAGCTAGATAATTGATTAAGTCGTGCCAAACACACACAGAACTAGAGTGTTGACTTGGAATTTGCTGTCCCCAGAGACATGCATGTTGGTTGCGTTTTAGTACGTGACACGAGTCTTAGAGAGAGAGAGAGAGAGAGAGAGACGAGCAGGACATACTGTCGATGGCACAGATGGGGCGAGAGGCAGAGACAGGCTTAGTGGACAGAAGAAAAAAAAAAGAATGAGTGAGAGACAAGGCATTGATTGATGGACAAATAGATAAATGGAGAGACAAATACATACATGCTTGCATGGTACATACAGTGATAGATATGTAGATAGAGAGATAAATAGTTACATGGTGTAAAAAAAAAAAAAAAAGAAAGAAAATCTGATCCACCGTGTCATTAATTTGTTGTATCATAATGCGCAGTGGATCCCATGTAATGTATGTTGAATTCTGTCAAAGTAAATTTAGTGCAACAACCGACAGATTGTCATTGTTTAAGATTAACAACTCCAGTCTCGTGCAACAAGTCCAAATAGTTTAATGCTGCAGAAGTGTTTTTTTTTTTTTTATTCCTGTCGGCTTAAGTGTAGTGCATGTAAAAGCAAGGCACGCCCTCAACCTGTGAACTTGTACAAATGCGGAAGAGCTTCAGAATTAATATTTGTTTTACGTGAAGAGATTTGGCGAAGATCTAAGTGTGGGATCGAAGAAAGAGAGAGCGACAGACGGACGGAAATAGACAGCGTCAAAGAGGAAGTAAGAAACACCTAAAGAGTAAGATAGAGGAGTCTATTATTGTTGTTATTCTATATTATTATTATTATTATTATTATTATTATTATTATTATTATTATTATTATGATTTAAATTTTTGTAGTTGTTATTGTTATTATTATTGTTTGTTTTCGTTTGGTTTTTTTTTTCACGAGGCATTGCATGGAAATACGTGGGGAGAGAAAATTTATGAGAAAAAGAAAAAGGAAATTGCAGGTGTCGAGGAGGCGAAGGCTGAGGTTAAATTCGTACCACACCTACCTTAGTATACCTCACACTTCTCTAGTGATTTTTCATGCCCAGGTACTTTTATATTTCCTTTTACCAAGATGATATAGTTCGGTTTGTTTTCTTTTCTTTTCTTTTTTTTAATTATTTTTAACAGGCCAACTGGGCATTTCTTCAGTTCTAGAGCAGTTGTTATCGTTATGTTGCACATTACTTCGCCAGTTTAGATTTTTCTCTTTATTACAAACAATAAGAACAGTCTGTAGGGCAATTTTTTTTCCTCCCACCTTTTTTAAGGAAACAATTTAATCGAAAGGACCATTAATGATCAGATGAAGGCAGGACTCTGGTCACGATTTGTTGTTCATGCTTCAGTGATTTTTAATACGTGCAGCCTCACATTCTTTTTTCTTTCCTTCTTAGGTATGTTATTTTTTAATGCTTGGTTAACTTTATTTAAAGTCAAACTTCATATATGAATTGCACAAAGTACAATTTACAACAGAAATAGGTTTCAAGATCCTTTACGGCGGCAAAGAGCACTATTTTATTTTCTTTCTAGTTGTTATCCTTGCTGTTTGATGTTACAGTGTTAAGGCTCTTATCTTAAAAATCTGAGTGACTCTTTGCGTTCTCAGCGTTTCAGGTCCTGTAAGTAGAACAGGATGTTAAAAAATCCGGACTGCCCTTGGGCTTTTCGTGATTTTTTTTTATCAAAGACCGGGGACTGTGCCACAGCGCTATAGCACAATCGTATGCTTGTTCTTTCAGTTTCAACAATTTGTTTTTAATTTACAGCTATTTCATCCTTTTGTGTGTGGTCGTGTTTTTTGTTTTTTTTTATAAAATCTTACGTCCAATTACTAACATGATTTTGTGGTGGTCAGTTGTGGAGATACCTGTCTTTTAAAGACAACCAAACGCTCTTTTTTGTTGTTTGGTTTGTTTTCTTTTTAAGTCTAGGATTTTCCAGTGTAGTTTTTATTTTAACCTTGTTCCGTGCTTGGTGTCCTGTTCCTTCTCTCTCTCTCTCTCTCTCTCTCTCTCTCTCTCTCTCTCTCTCTCTCTCTCTCTCTCTCTCTCTCTCTCTCTCTCTCTCTCTCTCTCTCTCTCTCTCTCTCTCTCCCCCCCCCTCCTGTTTAACTTCCTTCTCCTTTAACGTCTTATCCTGGATATTCTCAAAGTCCTCATCGGTCTCGACTCTTTTTCTTTTTTTTTTTTTTTTCGTTTCGCCCGTATCTTCTCTCATTTTCTCAATTCCCCCCCCTCCCTCTCTCTCTCTCTCTCTCTCTCTCTCTCTCTCTCTCTCTCTCTCTCTCTCTCTCTCTCTCTCTCTCTCTCTCTCTCTCTCTCTCTGTATCCCTTTTTATCTCTTTTTTTTTCTGTTCTTCCCCGATTTAATTAAAGCACACACTCTTCGTGCCCAACCCATCGTTTCAGTTCTACTTCCTCCAACATTATTTAGCCCAAAGTTTAGTCAGAAGCCCATCAGTGTTATTTGTCAACGATTTATTCTGCAACCAGGAGTGTTCTCTTTATTTGCTCGTTAAACGCGTCCATTTTCGAAGATCACGGAATCCAGCCGAGGAGAAAGTCGTCATGACTTAACACGCCTCTTGCTCAACCTGTCACAAATTTGTATGTTGTCTCAGCAAATTTTGAAAATCGTGTTCCCTCCTTTCCGTTAGCTTAATACATCATTAAACCTGATGATTTGCGGAATCTGTGCTTTGTAAGACTCCTAATGGATTTAAAAGTAATTTAATGAAGTCCCCCTTTTTTTAAATTAGGAAATGGTTATCATATTCGGGCTTCTATTACTTTAACCTCATAGCGCAACTAATGCTAAACAATGGGTTTTTTTTTTTGTTTCATGTTACCACTTTTTCTGCATCATATATCTCTACTACTACCAGTACTACCACTGCTACTGCTGCTACTACAACTACTTCTGCTGCTGTTGCTGCTGTTAACAACTACTACTACTACTACTACTACTACTACTACTACTACTACTACTACTACTACTACTACTACTACAACTACCACTACTACTACTACTACTTTATCTATCACTACTATTAATGCTACTACTACTACTACTACTACTACTACTACTACTACTACTACTACTACTACTACTACTACTACTACTACAACTACCACTACTACTAATGCTGCTACTACTACTACTACTACTACTACTACTACTACTACTACTACTACTACTACTACTACTACTGCTGCTGCTGCTACTACTACTACTACTACTACTACTACTACTACTACTACTACTACTACTACTACTACTACTACTACTACTGCTGCTGCTGCTTCTGCTACTGCTGCTGCTTGGCACTTGATAAGTTTTAATTCTTCGAAGTATCCTAGAAAGCATTGTACGAAGACATCTCGAATCAATTATTCCTTTTCAAGGACGGGCATATAATCAAGATGTAAACTTGTGAGACTGAGGGAAGGAAAATGGAACCAAAGTCGCTGTATTGGTCGCCCCTGTCGCCAAGGCGACGCATTCCACATCGATTTGTGATGGGGTTGTTTTGAAGTGCGGACTCTGGAAATGTAATGTTGGCAGTGAGAGAATTCCAAGTGCAATTTGATCTGTGTGTTTGTGTGTATTTGTGTGTGTGTGGCTGGGTGGGGCAAAAAAGGACCTTACATTGTGTTTTGAAAAGGTAGATGAGGCGTGGAGGGTATGAGAAGACTTTCAATAACCACTTCATTTAGTGCGGAGAGTATTCAAAGAAGGGTTAAATTGTCAAAAACACCTAGATCGATGATGTTCTTTTTTTTATTAGAAATCTACTCGTATGTTTGTCCTATCTCAATGTTTTCTCTTTTATATAAATATATTTAAGTATTCATTGTTTTCACTCCAATGGTCGATCTTGTTTGTCAAGTCAGTCATAATAATTGCCGTTTAATACAAAATGTGCTGGTTCATAGTTTCCTTTATTAATTTTTTTCCACTCGCCCATGCATTCCTTGCACTCTCTCTCTCTCTCTCTCTCTCTCTCTCTCTCTCTCTCTCTCTCTCTCTCTCTCTCTCTCTCTCTCTCTCTCTCTCTCTCTCTCTCTCTCTCTCTCTCTCTCCTTTTTTTTTATTTTTTTCAAATCTATAGGCAGATGTCCTTTTTTTCATCCTTCCTTCCCTTTTTATTTTCTTTAAAATTTTCAAAATAAGAGAGTCTGGACACATAAAAACAGATTTCTTCGTTCTCGTTTTGCAATCTATCATTGACAGCACTTGCGAATAAGACCTCGAAATTGCTTAGTTGAAACACATGGCTGCAAATTTGGGGTCGTTCTTTTTTTTAATATCTCATAATATTATTGGCTGAATATTTGTTTTCCAATACTATTTGCCGATTTTTTTCCTTTGTTCCTTGACCCTTTACTAACTTCGAGCAATGTGTCATTCTAATTTCTATCCGTCATCTATCGGGTCTTTTTTTCTAATTTTCTCATACAAAATGGAATACAACCCATGTCCAATATACACGTAAAGCTATTTCAACGTTTGTAGTTCTGACATCAAGTTTATCTCCATAGACCATAAACGTACTCATAGTCATACTTTCGTCTACTCTCCATTCAATAAAACTCTCCTGTTGAATAGCTGCAGCGTAATGGAGGTGGAACGTATTGATCTTCGGAATAACTCAATATTTTTTTTTTCCGCGCATTGACATGGCTGAACGCTTGACGTTTATAGCGATCGTCGCGGGTTGGACGTCATGATGACTCGCGCGAATGGAATGCGCTTCACAAACACCATCTTCTTGCCCCACTTTTTTTTTTACACGCCATACTTCTATTATTATTTTTTTCTCTTTCCATTCGATCTTTGCATTGTTTCCTCAAATTCTCTGTTTGCTAGTTTGCTGGGGGATTTCTCTTCGATTTTTTTTTAATTGTTTCCCAATTGTCTGTTTGGTGATTTGCTGTCAAATATTGTTGTCGCTGTGCAAAGAAACGTTCGATGGAAGTTCGATGCTTTGGTCGAGCAAGATATAAATGAGGTTTTCTCTAAACTTTTTTTTTTAATTCGTTGGGATGTTTTTACGTCCTAAATCGATGACATAAGGATAATCTTTACGGTGATATCCGGTACACATTTGGCTTTGTCCTGGTGTGTGTCCACGCACTAATCACCACCGGCAGTTACGGCAAAACTGGTCATCTTAAATGTCACATCTTTACGTTCTTCTGTAACTATTTTATGCCTATTCTGAGCACTGTTTTATTGCCTCTCAATTTTTCTCTCTCCTTTTCTGTCTCTCTCTTTCTCACATTCTCTCTTTATTCCTTTCTCTACACACACTCTCTGTGTTTTCTCTCTCCCTCTCTCTCTCTCTCTCTCTCTCTCTCTCTCTCTCTCTCTCTCTCTCTCTCTCTCTCTCTCTCTCTCTCTCTCTCTCTCTCTCTCTCTCTCTCTCTACATATAGTTTCATTTTATCCTTCTTAGTTTCCTCTTTTTTTTTCCTTGAGAGGATGAGATGGAAATAGTCCTTATCCGCCTTGGAAAAATGGTCTGACTGGATTACACTATTGTCTTGTTCTTTTTGCACCTTTGTTTGGCATTAAGCAGAGCGCAATAGATTGCGTCTCTGTGTTTCTAACAGATAGCGACATAATCTTAATGTCACGCCTCCAGTAGTAGTTACTCATTACCAATAAATTGAGCTTTATTGTCTTTCAGTCGGTTTTTAGTCAAAACATCTCATTTAGAAATTGAGTTAAGAAAAGCGCTTTGACGTCTCTAATGACCTTTTGTAACCTTAATCTACACATAATTAGTTTCAGACTAAGGTATAATAATAACAAAATTTGATACAACATTTAACACTGGTAAGGAATCGCTGAGAATATCGCTCATGGTGGGCTGGTCTTGTAAACCCCTTTATTCGAGTTATTAATTTATCAACACTTTTCCATTCTTTTGAGAGATGAAATTGGTGCACGGTACGGTAGTATACGAAGCCCTGCTCAACCCTCTAGAGCAAGAATGACCTAGACGCATGGAAACGATATTGTATAGAACTTATGAATATTCTGCTCTTAGCAGGCGATGCAAAGTTTTTAACCCAAATATTGCTATCCATCCCAATTCTGTTAATTAGTTCATAGAAAAAGAATCCCCAGTTATCACTATCTGATTCTTTTCAACCCCCCCCCCCCCCCCCACTTCTTTTCTCTCCCTAATTCTTACTCTCTTTCTCTCTCTCTCTCTCTCTCTCTCTCTCTCTCTCTCTCTCTCTCTCTCTCTCTCTCTCTCTCTCTCTCTCTCTCTCTCTCTCTCTTTCTTTCTCTCTCTCTTTCTCTCTCTCTCTCTCTCTCTCTCTCTCTCTCTCTCTCTCTCTCTCTCTCTCTCTCTCTCTCTCTCTCTCCCTCTCTCTCTCTCTGTGTGTGCAGCCCTTTCAACAAATACCTTGTGTGCATTTAGGTGACTTTCTTTCCTTTGCGCTCTATTTGTATAATTTTTTTTATTAACATACGTACTACCAGTTTCTACCACATACGCAATTCAATGCCCTCTGAAAAAAAAAGAGAATTCTTTGTGTGTCAGTGCCGCAAAATGGATTGCCCACGTCAGCTCTTATTTTAATGACAACAATGCCGTTAAAAATTATTGTTAATGTCGAATACTCGTGTCTTGTGGAATGGGATTTGGTTTTAATCTTCCACGACCGTTAAATAGGTTATACATTGGTGGGCCATGGGAGATGTCTCAAGAAGCAAAGGTAAATTGATTCCTGTACTTTTACCCGGTGCTTTTAGTGAGTCCGACTGTTTGAAGCTTAAAATTTCGTAAAATGCGTTTCAAATATCTGTGAGCTTTTTTATTTTGAAAAAAGAAGAGACAAAACATTTTGTATTTGTTTTTTTTTTTATGTTACTGTTTTGTTCAGGGTTGTGGAATCTGCTCTTAATTTATCCATAATCCTTTTTAACCTGATTTTTATTAACTGTAGTTTTTGAAGATGTTGTAAATATATTTGTGAAAAGCCTCTTTTCTTTTACTCCTTGTGAAAATTCTCTCTCTCTATCTTTCCCTCCCTTTCTCCTCCATCTCTCTCTCTCTCTCTCTCTCTCTCTCTCTCTCTCTCTCTCTCTCTCTCTCTCTCTCTCTCTCTCTCTCTCTCTCTCTCTCTCTCTCTTTTCTCGTTAATTTTTGTCTCTCATCGTTTATTTTTCCATCTTTCACGCTCTCAGACACGCTTAATCTTCTTCCACAGCTACTAAAATAGAAAGACATAATTTCCGATTTATGCTCTTCCTTGCTTAATATGAAATCGCCTACAACAGCGGCGCCACAGGATTAAGTTGTTTGATATCGAAGTCGATATAACCTTTGACCTATGGCTATAAATTATTTTTGTCTGTTGTCCAGGAGCTGACCGGCATAGTGAACTTACTTGACCCTGAGGGTCGTGGGGTCATCGGTTACACGGACTTCTGTGAAGGTGTCCAACAGATCATTGATATACAACAGCAAGGTAAGGTGATAAGATCGGCAGACAAGTCGTGTTTGTGGCGAAGGGAGAGAGAGAGAGAGAGGGGGGGGGGAGGGAGAGAGATTGGGGGGGGGGGGGGGGGAATAGAAACAGAGCGAGAGAGGGAGAATATTTTTTTCTTAATTTAATCCTTTCAACGCTCACAAGATTTAAAGAAGCTTGGTCTTGATTGAATACAAAAGTGTTCTCAAGCACGATAAAATATTCGAGTATTATTTCCCAAAGTTATAGAAAGTTAGTCAACGAATGGAGTGTCGCTGCATGGCGACCGGATTAAACTTTTCCTCTTAAACCTGAGTAAAAAGTTCAGAAATGCAACGTTTTTCTCCCCACAATTTATGGGATGCCAGATAGCTCAGTAAGTATAGTGCTTGGCTGGACATTACCGAGGTCCTATCAGCTGACAGGGTCGAATCTCTTCTAACCGGGCCTATCCTAGGACTTGACGGGGGCCTTGTATTATCTGTGGCTGTTATGAATTTGACAACATCGCAACATCGTCATTTCGAATGGCTCTGAAAATAAGTAGTCGCATTCCCCTTTTATATTCTCCAGTTACGGCACAGGCGGTCATTCGCCTAGGCAAGGTGTAAGGTCAGGACAATCTATCAATAAGCCCCCATCTTTACATATATTTTTAAATTCCAAAATTCATAGTCTTCATCTAAGGAGCTAACCTGATCTTTCTTATTTTTTTTTTCCATTTCAGCATCGCGTGATTCCTTTAAAGGAAGTGTAAGTGAAGAAACTTTAGTGCCACTAGATATAGCTGGCGACCTCTCTGTATTGGAGGTATGTACTAACACACTAACAATTGTCTATATTTCTTTGGCCGAGACCGTCATATTTTGTGCTCTAGATCCATTTTTTTCTAATTAAACTCCGAATGTCTTTTACCTTTGGTTTTGCTTTTTCTTTTACATCACGTTGCTTTACGAATCGTATTATTATGCTAATTGTAAATGTTTTGGCGGTTTAATTTTTTTTTAAACAAAATTGATGTTCCTTAACTTTAAAGGTAAAGCTAGACAAAATATTTTTTGGTCTTCATCAGCTGATTGAGATAAATCTCATCAATATAAAATGATTTTTTTTTTGGATCTCCGTCAAGCTTTGCGATAGTTTGTTACAGAACAAATATTTCATCATAATACAGCAATTGTTTTTGAAACCGCAGATTTTTTCATACTCTATATCCGATTAGAGGCAAAAGTAAGATGTGTCTCCGGCTACACAAATGACATTAATATACAACTCTTTGAATACTTGCAAAATTTGCTAGAAATTATGGTCGATATATATATATATATATATATATATATATATATATATATATATATTATTCATCTTAATAAAGCGTTCTTCAGTAGCTACTTGTCATGATCATTATTATCTGTCACCGCTTTCAAGCTGATGTAATAATTTGAAATTAACATTTGATGTTCGCGGGGTTTTTTTTAAATCAATGACCACAATTTCTCCTAAAGTTTAAAACAAATTAAAGCCATATTTTAATCATTTTTTTTTAATTTACACTTATTCATAAACAGTAACAAAATAAGCTTTTATGATAAAGGTTTCAAGACCCATATTTTCATGGCTGTCTTGAGCCTCAACCGTTTTGATAAACAAAAAAAAATGACTGAAATGCGAGTATTCACTCGGCCTTCACCTTGCATCTGTTTTATGTAACAATGATACGCTGACTGACTCATATTTTTGCACCCCATAAACATAATATACATTTATAGATATTTGCATGCCTTCACCTTTCCATAGTTTTGACCTATTGCACCAAATAATCTTGCCCCACTTTACGATTATCAGGAGAAAACTTGGCGAAATATCGAGCGATATAACAATAAACTTTTTGCCCTATAAATATTTTAGGTGAAAGGAAGTCGTCCACACTAAGCTTCCACTCACACAAGGGATTATGGGTATTTTGCGTTCATGCAACCGCTCACTGTGATAAACAGTATAAATTATTTATAGCTGTGATAAACAATATAACTTATTTATAGATAAGACTTTAAGCTGTCATTTGTGTTATACAGGATTAAATCACCGCGCAAAGATGTTCTTTCCGTGACTTACAGGTGGATGAAAAGATATGTCACGTTACAAATAACGAAAAAGGTTGTAAAGGTTGGCGTAGCAGAAGCGAAGTCAGTTAAATGAGAGGGAGGTAAATACTAGGAGGAGGAAGGAGAAGATAATAATGATGATGATGAAAAAAGTAGGAGGAGAAGGAGAGGACGTGGGACAGAAAGTAAAGGAAAAAGAAGGAGATGTGGAAGAATAATGAGAGCAGGAGGAATAGGAGGATCGTTTTTTGTTTTTTTTTTACAGTGGTATTAATTTGGGGTCATACTTAACAGAATGATAACACCTTTATTCTGTCAGTGGTTTGAATATCGAGCGATGACTTTGGTAGAAAATTTTTACGACTTCTGTCACCTACCCGCTTCACAGAGTCAAACGACTGATTCTTTTTCATTAAATGTATTTCATCAAATAAAATCATCAGAGGATGCTTCATAAATTAACTTGCTTGTCAACATAAGTCTTTAGCCTTCTTAATCTTTGGAAATATTTTTTTTTTCTATGCATTCCTTACGCATTCCGCTAAAAGTATTTTACTTTAAAAATAGACGGTAAGTCTGTGCTGTATTTTTTTTTAATAGCACTCATTTAAAAAAAAACCCTCTCTTGTGGACACCTAAACGCTAACCTTGTCGCGATCTTTGTTGTGTTTTTCTTTCTTTTTTTTTTTTTTAAATACCGTAGTGTGCGTTGCGCTCTCAGTGGGTCAGACGAGTCATTTAAGTCATAAGGAGATTTGCTTATGCCCCGGAGCCAGATCTAGATCTCGATGTAGTTACTTCCTGCAGTGGTCAACAACGCTCAAAAAGCGTTCGGCTAGGACAAAAGCGTCGAGGCTCTAGATCTAATGCTGGACGAACGCCAGATGTATTGTTATTGATCCATAAAGGACGTCTGCAGATAATCCTAGGCTGTTACAGTCTAGACAGGGTCACTCTCGCTTTTATGCAATGAATGGTGGAACCTTTAAACTAAGGTGTCTTACCACGATGTGTAATGATTAATCTACGTATGAGCAGTACTTGCAGACTAGTTAACCCCCCCCCCCCCCCCTTTCTCTCTCTCTCTCTCTCTCTCTCTCTCTCTCTCTCTCTCTCTCTCTCTCTCTCTCTCTCTCTCTCTCTCTCTCTCTCTCTCTCTCTCTCTCTCTCTCTCTCTCTCTCTCTCTCTCTCTCTCTCTCTCTCTCTCTCTCTCTCTCTCTCTCTCTCTCTCTCTCTCTCCCCTTCTCTCTTCCTTCTTTTTACATTCTTTCTCCTCCTGTCTCCTTCATTCTCTTTCCTTCTTCGTATGTTATTTCTTTTTTCTCATTATTTTGTTTACGATATCGATTTTTCTGTGGATGTTTTTTTTTTTCCCGACCTATCTTCCATTTACCAATCCATGCACTTATAAGTGCAGTGTAGCAATTTTGGATATGAATTTATCCTGGCGTAAACCCCAATGAAGAAATGCTGATTAGAATATTAACTAAAAATAAAATTTTTTTTAATGGATACCCATAGTGAGGTTTTATTTTGCTCCTTCTATCGTGGAAATCGTGATATTCGTTTTCACATTACAAACATTTTGACATAAAAAAAAAAAATTAAACAAAAAGGGAAAAAAAACGACAACGTTGATGCACTCAGCTTGCCTATGATGCTTCCTTTTTACTTGTTAAGAAAACAACTCTTCATAGTGCACTGTTCTGTGTGTATGAGCTGGCATTTTTTTCACGCTTAGCATATTGATCGTCTGCTGAGCAGACGTGAAAGCCTATTATGGTGATGGGTAGGTCAACTGGTTTTTTTTTTTTACACGTAGCTGCGATTCGCCTAGCATTCTCCAAAAAATCCCTCTTGACTTAAGTTTCTTTTGTCGTTACATGGAGTGTGTTATTTCAAGAAAATATTCACATCGAATTCTTTTGTCGCTGCAAAGAGGCAGATAATATAAACCAAAAAAAAAAAAAATAGAAGATGCTCGGATTTTTTTTTCAACACATTATTTAAATGTCCTGTTTTTTGTAAGAGGTCAAAGTAGATAGCGTTGAAAAAATTGAAAATGTGAAAGACGACCAAAAAAAAAAATCAGAACCGTAATTCGTCGCTAATGAGGTGATAAAGATCAATTCGCTCTATTCCATTCATGCACAAAAGACAACATAGACCCAAACATTTTTATGTTGGCCTTTCACAAGCCAAAGAGGTGTGAACTTACCACCAATAATACAAGACAGTTCGTCAGAAAACAAAACTGGTTATTCGAAAGTAACTTAGACAGCTGGAAAAATAGTAACGGGCAAATATAAAAAAACAACAACGAATCTCTATTCCAACTCTAAACGTCGTGTTTCTGTTCTTACTGGCTTTATCTTTGAATCACGCGGTATGAGATTGGCAAACTATTGGCTAAGTGATGTACGTTGCTTAGGGCTATCGTCAAGGTTACGTAGGAAGTACTGATACCAGTTTTAGTTGGTCTACCGTCAAACCATAGACGGCTAAACCTGGGAGCAATTAACGACTTGCGTATACGTAAGCTTTTATCTGTAGATCTAGTTTTATCGTTTCTGGTTTGACCCAATCCTCACCTAGTACACTGGTCTTAAAACTTAGTTCATAGCAAAGGTTGTAAAAGTAAGCAGCATAAAATTTACAGAGCGACCAGATGTGACTGGCACATGACGAAGTTAAAAACAAGCTGGTGGGTAATGACATTAAAATTGAGACGAATTCTGGTCACAGTTACAAAGGTAATGTGTTGTTTTCCTCAAAGAAGGGAACCGCTTGAAATACCTCTCGAAATAGTAGATATAAGTTGAGATGTTTTGAGAGAAATGTGTTGAACATATGAAATTATCAATGATTGATATCAGTTCATCTCTTGTTTTATAAGGAATATAATTCGTAACACATAGTGCGGCAAAATCGATACCTTCCTGTATCCTAGAAGACTGGACAAGTCAAATGAAGCTTTCTTATTTCCCTTTACACACACTTACTAAATTTACACACCTTTTCAAATTGAATGCAGATGTGAAAACTAAGATGAACTTTCCATTCGCGTGTTTATTTCGGCACTAATGACTATTAATTTTAGGCATGACTAGTAGGTTTTTCTTCCCTCATCGATTTTAACCAACGCCTCTTAAAACATAAATAATGAATGGATAAAGAGCGTTACACTCCATTTCCTGTGCCAGTCCCTGCTACTTGCTTCATAAACACTCGGTTCATTTTTAAGTACCGAACACCGTACTAGCAGCGTGAGGTTACTTCGCCGGTAGAATCAATAAAGTACTTCTAGGTGGGATGATCTATAGCGTGCTAACAATTCGTTACTATGAGCACATTGTAGAATCTGATTGCTCAACTCTTAATGTTTCACTATTGTCACATTCGTGTCCTTAACGAGGAGGTCGCGTATATCGAAAGATCTAGACCTGGTTTATAGTTTCAGGATGTTAATTATCCTGAACATTGTGATATTTAATTTAGCATCGTTCCGTGTTTGGTAGGGGGGAAAGTAGCATCAATGAGAAGAGGTAAGAAAAGGAAGTCTCCATTTTCGTTGTTTCCTCATGATCTCTTCTTTGTCCCCTCTTTCCCTCCCTACTTCCCTCTCTCTCTCCCTCTCTCTCTCCCTCTCTCTCTCTCTCTCTCTCTCTCTCTCTCTCTCTCTCTCTCTCTCTCTCTCTCTCTCTCTCTCTCTCTCTCTCTCTCTCTCTCTCTCTCTCTCTTTTCTCTCCTTTCACACCTCACATTAATTGTTCTTTTTCTTAGTCTATTCCATTAGCTTTATCTTTTTTTTTTTTTTGCATCTTCCATCCATAATTTTTTTTTCTTTTTTTTTTTTATTTGATTCTTTTTTTTTTCCCTTCATTGATTGGCCCACTCTCAGTAAATCACACCTACTGCTGTTTTATTCACCGCTCTTTCAGCTCTATCCAGCTATAAGATTCCGCGATGCCCTCTCTTTTGCCTTGCTTTCACTGCCACTCCTCTTTTTAAATCTCATTTGCATGTCATCTATAAGTGATATCGAACAAAATAGAGAATTATGTACAAAAATAAATAGCCAATTTGCCACTGAAATTGTATGTAAACTTTTCTACCTGTGTATATTTCTATCTGCCTATTTCTATTTCTATTTATCTATTTTTATTATCTGGATAGCTGACTGTTTATAACTTTTTCATCTAAATGAATTAATATTTTACCCCCTCACGTATCATCCTTCTTGGCAACCTAGTATATAAATAATAGTAAGTCTTTATTCTCACTAACTAGAAACCCAAACCATCAATGCCTAGATCAGCACATCTACAATTTTTCATGACAAGCCTCAAACAATTCAGCATTGTCTGCGCGAGAATAAAGCTATGCCAGAATGCCTTTGTTCTAACCTTGCCACTTGACTGAAGATAATCAAGTACACAAGCGTGTAATTCCAGAACTCCAACTCACGCCCAGCACAGGCGCAGAACAATTCTCTGGAAGATGTGGTCGATGTGAGCCGGTGTCAGATTCCTGCCTTGTCATAATGACACCAAACAGGCAATTGAGTCGATTCGACTTTGCTTGAAGCAACGAAACATGTAAAAAAAAAAGTTTTTTTTTTCTTTCCTTCTCTACTTTTGCTTTCTCTCATTACCCCTTTCTTCCTTATTTTCCTCTTTTCACTCTCCTTCTCTCTCTCTCTCTCTCTCTCTCTCTCTATCTCTCTTAGTGACTCTCTCCTAATCCTTATAGTTTCCATGTTGCTCTGTCTGTTACAGACTTTTTTATTGTCTCTCTTCTCAGTTTCTCTATTTCTCTTTTTACCTTTCTCCATATCTCTCTCTCCATCTCTGTTTTTCTGTCTGTCTCATTATTTTATCTTGCTATCATTCTAACTTAAATCTCTTTCTCTCTCTCTTTCTTTCTCTCTCTCTCTCTCTCTCTCTCTCTCTCTCTCTCTCTCTGTGTGTGTGTGTTCCCCCCACCCCTCTTCCTCCCTCCCTCTGCCCCTTTTTATTCTTATCTCGTTAATAACTCTCTTTATCCGATTCTCTTACACATTCGTTGAGAGCAGCTGGCCATGCGCCCTAAGATAGTTTCTTTGCCAAACTCTCTCTATTTCTGTACCGAATTCCATCTCTTATAACACAACAATTCCATCATTATTGACTCTCTCTCTCTCTCTCTCTCTCTCTCTCTCTCTCTCTCTCTCTCTCTCTCTCTCTCTCTCTCTCTCTCTCTCTCTCTCTCTCTCTCTCTCTCTCTCTCTCTCTCTCTCTCTCTCTCTGTCTCTCCCTCCCTCTCCCTCTCCCTCCCTCTCCCTCTCTCTCTCCCGACCTAACGTCTCCCTTCCCCTTTTCTTACGAGTCACTCAAGCTAGACCTTCAGATCTAGATTAGAAGATGTGTACTGTGTCCAATCTCGATGTATGCTGCGTCACTGGGTTAGGTATGTTTACGTTGGCCAAGTCTTCCTCTTCACAGTTCTGATGAGTAAATGAGGAGGCTGAGACGCTTGTTTCCACTCTACATTTTCTTAGAATTAATTCCAGTTTTATAGGTGTTCATAGGTTTAATGCAAAACAAGAGATAAGGAATACGGGGCAACAGGATATATATATATATATATATATATATATATATATATATATATATATATATATATATATATATATACACACACACACGATTGTTGTGTCAATAAACATAGCTTAGATTTTAATTGCATTTATTTATTCGCTTCGTTGTATCATTTTGTATTTTGGTTTGTCGATAGGCCTAATGCAATGTAATTAGGGGAAATCAGTCCCATCTTTGGTTGTTTTTTTTTTTTTAAGTTTTGAAGTGACTTCAGCTTTTAATAAACTAGTATTTT
Source organism: Elysia crispata (assembly GCA_033675545.1). Taxonomy (NCBI): domain Eukaryota; kingdom Metazoa; phylum Mollusca; class Gastropoda; family Plakobranchidae; genus Elysia; species Elysia crispata. The sequence goes on along the minus strand of JAWDGP010004098.1, from coordinate 548,562 downwards.
TTCTGTCACGTTGTGAATAGCATAGCCTTTTCCTGTGTCCATCCTTCATCGCGTCGGGCGTCATATAGATCTGTGCATTATACGTAGAAATCAATAATAGCCAGGCTTTGTGAAACCTTCTTGGATTTTGTGAGAAACGTAAGGGGCCTCCGACAATGTAGGAAACACGTTTTACTTTCTTTGTATAGGAAAAGTTAGTATAAACGGAGTCGGCGAGAGTGATTTAGACCTTGGGACCAACTGTGTTCGGGTTTACACTTACAGCAGCTGGTGTTGGCTTGAACTGTTGACGGGTGAATCACTTGTCATCCATCGTTTTGTTGGAAGGAGCGTGGACAGCTTCAGTCTTACTTATAGTTCAGAATCGAGTTGTGTGGGTGTGCTGGGTTGTGTTTTCTTTTTTTTTTGTCTTTTCCTTTAGGTTTTAATCACCAAATGATCATCATTCGGGCTGATTGGTGTAATATTTGCTTTAATTATGTTTTTTCTGGGTTTTTTTTTTTTTTTTGGTTTTTTTTTGTTTGGGGGGTGGTTGTTGGTTTGTTGTTTTTTTTCCTTGATTTTGTTCCTCTTCATTGTTTACTTTGTAAAATTTTCTAAGCTCAATGCCTATGAAAACAATCTATCAAATTGACAGCTTTCAACTCCTCGTATTTTCGCAATTGAGATATTTGGCTTGCATAATTTAATTATGATGGTCGCAGTGCCACCAAACACAATAATAAGTTCCTACGAACCAGGGTTTTTTGTGTACTTTAAAGTCTCCTAATTTTTAAATATGAAATCCTTTCTCATCAGCCGGACTTCTCATTCCTTTTTTTCCCCTCCTTCTTGTTTCGATTCATGATTGAGTTCACTTTGTTGTTTTTTTGTTTTTGTTTTGGTTTTTTTACCCTTGTAATTGTCGGTGCGTTCCTATATGTCGAATTGTCTCCCTGTCACCATGGACATATTTTACAGTCAAAAGATTTATATTCTGTTTTGTTTCTTGATATAAAAAAATGACTGAGGTTACTTTCCACGTAGACTAGGTACTTTTAACAAGTAGACCTATGACAGATGCACCGGGAAGTTTTTTGTTGTTGTGCTAGTTTTCTTGATTTCTTGTTTGGTTGCTTTTTTTTTAATTATGCTCAATTTTTCATTCTGGTACTTCTTGCATATATATATATATATATATATATATATATATATATATATATATATATATATATATATATATAAATTGTCTAGCTTTTCTTTCGCGACAGTCTTTTCGTAGAAGTCAATTGACAGGTGTACAGTTCGCATTTTTGCCAACTCAGTCGGTTTTTTTTTTTTTTTTCCCTTGTTTTTTTTTTCTTTATAGTTGTTGTGTATATGATTATGTCAAATATTTTTGCCAACAAAAATGTTGTTCATATCACTTTTTAAGATCGATGGGTATCAGCAAAATTCGCATAAGATGTGTGTTTTAATCGGGCCCAAGAAAATATTGCAGAGCTGCTTTTATGGTGGTTAATAATGAAGTGAATGTGCGAACTGTTTTCCCCCATACGCCTTATGATTCTAGCACTGAAATCTATTTTGGAAAAGTACAAACTGTAGATAAATATTAGTTGTTTTTGTTTTATTTATTTTTTTAACTCTGAGAGAAATTCGCACATAGAAGAATTTTCATAACTTTTTGATTAGATCGTCAGTTTTGTGCATCTAAATCTGAAACTGAGTTGGTGGGTTCTTTACAGCGACTATTATAATAAGCATTCCATGGTTTATATACAAGTTTCTTTTTCTTGCTGGTATTATAAAAATCGAACTTGCTAATTGAGCTGTGTTATTTGTTTTGTTTTATTTTTTTTGCCTTTCACGTCTGCATGAAAGCTCCCATGATTGTCGCTTAAGAGCCACTAAGTGCTGTGTCGAGAGATTTGCCGGAAGTAATGGCGGAGGTTGCGGAAGTAGCAAGTAGCTGTGAGAGCGCGGAAGTGAACTTATCGCATGAGGTCACCGTCACATCACTCTTGCTCTGACTTTCTTATTTCCGAGATTCCACTGACTCTTGATTCGCAGTGCTTAGAAAAGCTTGTGAGACAACAAGAAAAAGAAAGAAAAGCTAAAATGTCCTCAAAGCATTTGCCCAATTCGTCCAAGTCAATGACTATTAGAAAAATAGACACAAATTGTGATTGTCACTGGGAGTTAAAAAGGTATGATTTCTTTTTCCTTCATGGCAGTTGACATGAAAATTTTGAAAGAGAGGATGGATCAAGATAAACTGTTCGTTGTGAGGAATGTATAATGGAAGTACCAACATTTTGTAGAATGATAGTGACGATGTGCCATTTTTGATATGTGATTGGTTGTACAAAGTATATCTTGATCATTTTTATGGGTCATTGAGCAAAATATAACCTAGAAATAGCGGATGTATGCCTTAAAGACCGTGCGATCGTTAAGGCTGGACCGTTATTCTCGTTACCATAAACTGATACGTTTTTGTCCTTTGCAGTACACTTGCACATTGTTAACCTGAAATTTTAAGGACTATTAAAATCTTCTTGTTTTAAAAAAGTTTGAGCGGAAACTTTTTCGGTTAAACGGTATTTTACTGCAGTCTAAAGATTATCGTTGTGCTGGATGCATCTCGACTGGTCCTGTCGCAACTGATTGTAAACTTAGAGTCCTCTTGAGATTCTCGCCATATTGCATTGAGTTCATCGAATTTTAGACAGTTTTACAATTGCAGTCTACCTGATCCGGTGATAGTTTTGACAATTCCAATCCACCTGATTCTTTGATTGTAGGTTCAAAAGGGGCTGAAAGTCCCTAGTTATCTGGTAAAACTTTTGACACCTTTAATACACCTAGACTTCTACAACTTTGACAGTTGTCCGATTAGTGATTTATGTGACTTGTTAAGTGCACAGCCAATTTTCGTGTCTGAGAATAGTACCCCACGCGAAACTGGCAAACATCGTTGCTTTGAAGTCATCACAAGTTAGCCATGCTATTTTTGGCAACTAAATTAAGTTTGCCATTCATTCTAATATTAAGACAATCTAGCCTTCAACGTGACGTCCGAGAATAATGTTTTGTGCAGCAACCCGTTTTCAAACTACTTTTACTGGACCTTTCGGACAAGCTAAGAGGTCCGAGACGGTCGTACCATGCAAGGAACTTAGCTGGAGTCCCGAGAAGGGGAGGAAAGGGTCGAGCTTGTGTCAAGTTCCGTCACCCATGTTTATTTTGTGGATCTGACACTGACAGGCAGTTATAAGTAATTAAGTAATTCCCTGATTTACCGGAGTTAACGGTCTTGCCTCTGTCTTGTTTCTGTCTACTTCGAGTTCGGATAGGTGAGAGGTTGAGGATGACAGGAGATAAAGTTTGTGACTGGTTTTTATAAGTGGGGATTAAAGTACTTCTGATTGGATTACAGCTCTTATTGTCTTTAGGTGTAGGAGTTGGAGAATAAAATTTTCGGTGTTTTTGCGTTTGTGTGTGTGTGGGGGGGGGGGGATTGTGATTTTAATCGGCATGGACAACATGGTCTTGCGAATGATGCTCTTGATGGCAAACAAAATCAAGAGAGGCAAAATATGACGCGAATTTCGATCGCAATCGATATGTTGGTAACACTTCCTCCATTTTGCTTTTTGTAATATGGGTTAATTATTTTTTAAACATTGATTCGGCCCTGTAGTGAATATTTCATGAACACCGTATCTAGCTGTAGATCTAAGTCTATCCGTCATTTTTATTGCCACAAAATGCCAAACATTGTAGTAATAGTCGTTTTGTGATTAATGCCTTCAGAGAGGAAAGTAATTATACTTCTAGTTTTGATTTCTGACTTTTGGTTTTCAAATCGTGGACATAACAATTCAGATTAAATACAAGCAACTCTTTGACTTTACTTTACCATGGTAAGTGCCTATTGTATGATGAAACTTTAGAAGACAATAATTTCTTTCTTTATAATGTAAATAATTAGTCTTTGATAAAGTATTCAACGCTTATTTAATGTAAGATAGTTAATGTCTAATAAAATTTTATTTGGAACATTGCTTTCAGCAGCAACTTTAAACATGCTTCTTTCTGTAGCTGTCTTTACTGAAACATGTACCTTTGTTCACACAATAACACTAATTTCCTCTGATTTTTAACCCAAGGGTATTGGATCCACACGGTTACCTCCTCATCCTTATCTGTTTTCTCATTTCAACTTTTCTCAACTTTTTTTTAACTTACGCATTGTGTTGCTTCTGTCAGACTTTTTCATTTTATTCCCATTATCCAACGTTTGGATTTCTTAGTCTTCCCATCTCGATAGTACGATCGCTGGGCATGTGAGCCCGCTTAATCTCGATACTGTTTGTCGCAGTAAATGTTATTGTGTTGGATTTTTTTTCCACTCACTGCAAAAAAATTTCCAAACTTAACAAAATCTAAATCCATAGTGAGTTGCGATTATAATTCGTAGTGTGGTCTAACATCTTAACCTCTTTTTTTTTTAAAGCTTATTTATGAAATGCATCTGTGAACTTAAATTATTCTTCACAATAGACTTTTTAGAACTTTGAAAAGCCCCAGATTTAAGATGCGGATATATATCAGTTGATGCCGGGGCGGAAAAAAAGTTTTGGAGAAAGTTCAAGGCTGTTGAAACACGTTCTCAATCTTTTCATCCCTAAATAGTATATGTGGAGATAAATAAATTTGATTTAAATTTTTTTAGTCTATTTGCGAGTATATTAAAGATCATTATTTTGAAGCTGAATACATGTAGTTACAGAATTTGAAGGAACAATATTTTTGTTAATGTAATTGGTCTTGTGCTTGGATTTTCATGGCAAGAACTTATTATTAACCTTGAATTATGATGATGCATGTCATAGCCTCCACAGACTATTTCTGTGATTAACTATAAGTTGCAAATGTCTGACCCAATCAGTTCTATCTCTGTATTATCTCCAGCACGCGCCTAAGGCCAGCCTGTCCCCCAGCAGCCAGCACACGTTCTCCGAGTACGACTACAACAGTCAGGACGACTTCACGGGCCTCAGCCTGACAGGTGCTGAGCAGACCACGCCGACACCTAGCGCCTACAACAGCCTCAACCTCATCGACGACAGCAGCCCTGGCGACATCGGCGGTGGGCAGGTAGGACACGGCGAGCCGCTGGTTCTCCCAGGCACAGAGCTCAACGGCACGCCCCTGATCCTCCCACCGGCGTCAGAGGACGAGGCTGACAGCGCCATCAGTGGCAAGTCCTCCGAGATCAACGAGAACAGGTACTGCGCTCTAGTGCTTGTTGGTGCTCCTTGGTATATCACCTGTCACTATCTTATGTTTTCTTCTCTTCCCCGTCGCTACCGTACTTCTCTTTGTAGATTCGTTTATTGAATCGCTCTTCCTTGCCACAATCGGTCATACTATAATCGGCTGGACCTAGCTATCAAATTAACGGAGACGCTCATGAGTTTTTATGATAATCGTACATCTCAAGATTTACTGTAAGGGTTTGAAAAGGATAGGGGAGGAGGCAGGCGCGGCGGGAGATTGGCAATTGAAATGTTCAACAGTATTTAGACCCAGCGAAAAAGAAATATGGTAAAAGATATTATCTCTCTTAGATTCGCATCTTTTTCATAGTTTGGGAGTTCATTTTTTAGGACCCTGATCAATGTGCACAAAATAGTCATCTTAAGATGTAATGGAGTTTGTTGAAATAGATAGAATTATAGAAGCTTTAGTTTGCTCGTGCAGTTCCGTCAGAGCTGCTGTTCTTTTTGTAAGTTTTCTAAGGTCTGAGAAGATCATGGAGCAGCATCATTATTTTCAATATTATTTTTTTATCTGAATGTTGTTCATTTGAAGAAATTGCCATGTTTTTTTGTTTTTATTTTAGTCTTATTTTAGACACGCCGCAATGAAGATTTCGTTTAACTTTTTTCCTTGTTTGTTCTGTTCGTTTTCAAATGAGAGACATGGTTTGTGACCCAGGAAAGCAAAGAAAAAATTGACCATTGGCAGATCTTTGAATTCATTCGATTTTTAGCATTTTGTCGACGGCGTCTCTAAACACTTCGTAGATTTTTCCTCTCTGAATTTTATTTTAACACCATCACCATATATGTCATTGCTTTTGCTCTTGCAATTGCTTTTTTTTTAAGTGTAACTCATGCTATTAACAACGTCTTGCGTTGTCAATTCTTGTTTAGTTTTGTAGTTTTGTTGTTTGATTTTTATTCTATCCTCATCAAAGAATAAGTGGTTCGTTTATATTAACTTTTTCTTTTTTTTTCTGCCCTTTTGCTTCGCTTATATTTGTAGTGATAACATACTATTGAAGATATTTTTTAACATTCCATTTAATAACTGCTTACAGATTATGTGTGGGTGTGTTCGTTAGGGGAGAGAAAGGGGGTGGGGCGGGGGGGTCAAAGATTATATGAGTAATTTTTTTAATAGATTATGAAAATATTGCAGTATACGTAAACATCCTTACTTTTCGCCCGTGTAAGCAATCGTTATTTTTTTTTTATTTCTATTCCGATTAATTTTTTATGATTATAATAAGCTATCATCAGTCAACTACATTATATTGAAGGTCTTGTCACGACGATTCTGATCGAAGCAATGGACATTGGCGCCATATTAAAAACTTTATCTATATTGGTACTGATATTCGATACTTCCCGCCTTGTTGCAGCCGGCAGGAGATAACCGACGAGGAAAACTATGAAGACTATGGCGAAATCGAGTCCGAGGCCGATACCTCAGACCAAGGTCATCTGTAAGTAGAGAACGACCTGTTTCACCTTGACCCTTGAACCTGTCGCCATTTCATCTTGACCTTTCGTTTGTCGTGATCAACTTGCCTGGTTAATTGATTTTCTTTTTGAATTTTTTTTCGTGCTTAATTTGGAATACTTCCAAGACTAAGGCTTGAGATAATATCCGGGGCTTTCTTTAGGCGTCAGTTTTAGTAACTTCGTAACCATTTTGCTCTTTTATGGCGAATTTTACTTTCTTTTTATTTTCCTCTCTATAACAGTTTAACTCATTGAAACATAAAAAGATGTTTTGATCGAAGGGTCTTAAGGTGATAAAGTTCGACAATCTCCATACCGTATTTTTGTTTTTTCAAAACTAATTTTTATTTAATCAAAAATAATCATAAATCGCGTACAGTTATTTTTGTGATTTTAGCACTTTTAAAGAGTGTTGAGTGGTTTCATAAGTTTTTGTTTCTTTTTTATTCACTTTATAATGTAAAAGAAATATAATTCTGCACAAAACATTCCCAAGTGTTATATCTCCATGCTGCTTTTTCCCCCTCCTTGAACACGGCTATAATTTTTTTTCTCGAAATAGTAAAATTGTCCAATGAAGCAATTTTTTTTTTCAAATCCAAGTTATTTGAATAATTAAAGAAAATAAAACAAAACCTTCCCCAAAGATCTTTCCTTATGCATAAAAAGCCTTCTTTTTTCCCCACCAATCGGCTGTTGCCATCGCACACAGAACCCCGTCCATACAACGAAAAAGAGGAGATAGGAGGGATCCGCTAGCGAGGCATCATAAAAGATCCTGGTACACTTGAAAACGCACCTCTCAGTTTCCTTATAGTTGTTTTTCCCTCTACTCTATTTATTTCTGTTCCTCTTTCTGTCTATGCTTGCTTTGGTGTATAGAGATTATTAATTCTTGAAGCCGAAAATCCGAGGGTTGTTGAATTATTGTACTTAACTTTTTTTTTTTTGGCTTTTTTATCGTCTCTTTTTAGGGCTTAAAATAATAATTTTTTTCTTTGCATTGAATGCATAATTTTAAGAAAGAACCAATGTTTATTTCATTTAAAAGTAAAAAGTATTCAGCCAATTTTTGCCTCTCTTAATATGTTTTAATAAGACCAATGGATTTTCGGCTCTCACTTTCTTCGTGCTCTCTTCGTAGCCGTTTCTGATTAGAGTTGTTATTTTTTTTTTATTTTTTTTTTTTTTTTACATTTTGTTCGTTTTAGGTTTCTTTTTCATGTCTCTTCTTCGTTTATAATTGATTTCTCTCTCTTACTAATGGCATGCCTTGGTTGGATAATCGCCTGTTTGGTTTTTTTTTTTTTTTCAAAGATTTAACATTTTAGGCTTTTTTGTATCGAATTTGATCTTATCTTGGCTTGCTTATCACCCTGTTTTGTTTTATGTAATAAATGTGCTAGTTTACCTTATAATTTTTTTTTCAAAATTATCTTCGCCTGAATTTTTTTTTTTTTTACTTTGCTTGAATCCTCAACATCTTCTTTTTATATTCCAGCTTCTAGTTTCAAATGTCAGAACAGATCGCTCGACTTATTTTGTTTTTAAATATTTTTCTCATTGTTTATGATTACAATGAAAATAATCATGTGACTTTATCTCAATTCCGATTAGCACCGAAGAGGGGCGGACATGAGTCCAAATAATCACAGCTGTTATTTTTTGATCAAGCAATAATGAGATTGAAGGAAATTCCAAATAACAAATTCAACCATAGTTTTTAAATTTGAAATAGAATTAAAAAAAAATAGTAATGAAAACAATTCGCTCACAATTTTGAATTGTTTCACTCTTATGTCTGAGAAATTAATGAAGAACAACAATTTTTCGTCGGAGCCAACAACATATATTTCAACCCAAAGATTTTAAATCCATCTTGTGTTTCTAATGAGGGATGTAGAGACTATTAAATTAAGTCTGTCTCTAGCAGCGTTTAATTCTTGAAGTCAGGTGTTTACGTCATTTTATTTTTGTAGGATATTGTAACTTCTAGCTCCCAATGCTTTTTTTCATTAGAAAATCAGTTTGTCTTATTTTCTAATCAATGACAGGCTGATCGTGTTAAAGAATTTTCACCTTTTTAGGATATGTTCTAAAAGCTCTGAATATTTTATTTTTCTGCTTTTTTTTTTCTCACCTACGGCTATACATATTTATACCATGCTGTAACAAGGGATTGATCAAAACTTTCATCATATTTCGCATTGCTATTAACTGAATGACATCGTGCTGTATTGAAATATCCTTTAACTTTTTAATATTACCGCAAACAAAATAAATACTCCTTTTTTTTAATCACTTCTCCCCTCATTGCCGTTTTTAACATTTCTTTGCATAAACCAAAAAAAAAAAAATTTACAACCAGCTACTTTCAATATTTTGGATGAAGCCACGGTCACAAATTATGCTAAAAACACCCGACATGTTTACAGGCTATTGTAAGACACATCTGTCCCTTAAAACTATGTATTGAATTATCTTTTTTGGTGTATACATTATAAGCATTCAAACATTTTTCCACCCTCGTCGTGAACGAATTGTGAAATTTAATAGGGCCGGTCTGGTTTCGTTTAAATACATTTTCCCGTTGTTCCATTCGAATTAGAAGTAGGTAATTCTCCTTTTTTTATAATTGTTATGTATTAATTTAGGATATTGCGATTTTAAACTTGAAACGGATACTTTTTCTCTGGATATTGATAGGCCTACTCATTATTTTAGACAGCTAGGTTACTCACCTGGAACAAACAAAAAATTATTTCACTAGTAGTCTGTGTCAGGTGGTTAGAAATTTTCAAGGGTATCCCGTTCATGCGTGACTAACCGTGTTTATTAGCACACGCATGTTAGATCTAGGCACATTTTCGTTTTTGGTTTTGTTTTTGTTGGGTTTTTTTTTCGTGTGTGCGTGTTGTATTGGTCCCACCCTTTTCGTAGTGCTTGTCTAGGCAGCTGTTTTAGTGCTGTAGTAACACTTGGACGCAGTTGTCTTTCCTGTTGGCATGAATCTATCACACAAATTATTATGCACCTCTAGCCATCGTTCATTTTCGAGATTGGGTGTTGTGCATCGGTTTGTGCAATTTTTCACTGGAATTGTGGAATATCTAGATTTACTTCAGCTGATAACAGCTCCCTATAGTAGGGTTGTGCCTTAGAATAACGTTTCAAGTTTGATTAATTACAATGTAATTCATATTACTGCGCTTTCCGACATAATATTCACCATGATTATTTAGATCCAAGCTCTTTGCTTTTCTTTATAAAACCTTCTTATTTTATCCAGCTGTTCAGAGCAAACGGCTCATATAGCAGTAAATCTAGGGTGGTTTTTGTGCCCTCAGTTTTCAGGATTTACTCTAGGGCTTACACGCCAAACTGGAAATAGGCTTTTGTTTCAATTACTATTCTCGTCTTCGCTGCACGTTTTGGGTTGACGATGAAATCACAAGTACATTTTCTCCAAATGTTAATAGAGTTATAATAAGGATGGGGACTTTTAATTTCATAAGGTAAAAGATATTTTGAGTCACCCCTGAATTTCTTTGGTCTCATGGTTTTGAATTTTTTTTTTTTTTTTTTTTTTTTTGATAATGTTAAAATTATTTGCACATTTTTAAGTGTCTAAATCGGTATCATTGCATCGCTTTTTATGATAATTTCATTCCATGTTAAACGTAGCAATGATTACATAGCTCTGTAGTTCCAAAGTAGCTCGGCGTTTTGACATTCTTCTTACGAGTTGTTGGTTTTTTTTTTATGCCTGTTTACAGCTCCAACCGCAGCAGACTTACAGCAGCGGCACTTGCAAGGTGAGACTCTCGTAGTGAATGCCTGGCAAAAGAACAAAACATATGTGACTCATTTTGCTTTGGCTTTGTTTGTTGTTGTTGATTTTTGGTTTGTTTTGTTTTGGTTTTTGTTGTTGTTGTTTTGTGTGTGTGTGTGTTGTAATGATGTTATAAACTTTCTTTGTTTTTGCTTTTTTTTTTAATTGTGGTTGAAACCTTCTGAAACGTAACAAGTGATTCACCTTGAGGTAATTTCAAAAGCAAAAGTCTCAAAATTTAGAGAAATAATCAACCGCTGAAATGGTTGATATTAAAATTAATAATATTAAGCTAAAGGTAAATGTCTGTATCAAATTGATAACATTCCAGTTTGTTTGTTACAGTGAGCAGCTTAAATAATTTGAACAAACGATGCCATTGTGAAAACATTTCATGAAATATTCCTCTACCACTAATTCCACCCTCTCCTTTTTATTGTTTTTTTTTTCAGCCACTTGCAGAGAAGTGCCAGGAACTCCCCAGCCAGCACCAGACGAAGCAGCTTGGGCTCTGATGAGATCTTTGATGACATCGACGGCAACTTTCAAGACGTCAACGGCAGGGTAAAGTCTCAGTCTTCTCCAATGATTCGTTCGTTGATTAGTTTTACATCCCCCTAATTCTCATGATGAATATATGGAGTTAATTCCCATGTTGCATAGTACATGGAGTTAATTCTCTTGATGAATCGTACATGGAGTTATTTCTCCTGAAGAATCGTTCATGGAGTTATTTCTCCTGAAGAATCGTTCATGGAGTTATTTCTCCTGATGAATCGTACATGGAGTTATTTCTCCTGAAGAATCTTACATGTAGTTATTTCTCCTAATGAATCGTGCATGGAGTTAATTCCCATGATGAATCGTACATGTAGTTATTTCTCCTAATGAATCGTGCATGGAGTTAATTCCCATGATGAATCGTACATGGAGTTATTTCTCCTGATGAATCGTACATGGAGTTATTTCTCCTGATGAATCGTACATGGAGTTATTTCTCCTGATGAATCGTACATGGAGTTATTTCTCCTGATGAATCGTACATGGAGTTATTTCTCCTGATGAATCGTGCATGGAGTTAATTCCCATGATGAATCGTACATGGAGTTAATTCTCTTGATGAATCGTACATGGAGTTAATTCCCATGATGAATCGTACATGGAGTTATTTCTCCTGATGAATCGTACATGGAGTTATTTCTCCTAATGAATCGTGCATGGAGTTAATTCTCCTGATGAATCGTACATGGAGTTAATTCTCCTGAAGAATCGTACATGGAGTAAAGTTCTCCTGATGAATCGTACATGGAGTTATTTCTCCTGATGAATCGTGCATGGAGTTAATTCTCCTGAAGAATCGTAGATGGAGTTAATTCTCCTGAAGAATCGTGCATGGAGTTATTTCTCCTGATGAATCGTGCATGGAGTTAATTCTCCTGATGAATCGTACATGGAGTTAATTCCCATGAAGAATCGTACATGGAGTTATTTCCCCTGAAGAATCATACAAGAAGTTAATTCTCCTGATGAATCGTACATGGAGTTAATTCTCCTGATGAATCGTACATGGAGTAAATTCTCCTGATGAATCGTGCATGGAGTAAATTCTCCTGATGAATCGTACATGGAGTAAATTCTCCTGATGAATCGTGCATGGAGTTAATTTTCCTGATGAATCGTACATGGAGTTAATTCTCCCGAAGAATCATATATGGAGTTAATTCTCCTGAAGAATCATATATGGAGTAAATTCTCCTGAAGAATCATATATGGAGTAAATTCTCCTGATGAATCGTGCATGGAGTTAATTCTCCTGAAGAATCATATATGGAGTTAATTCTCCTGAAGAATCATATATGGAGTTAATTCTCCTGAAGAATCATATATGGAGTTAATTCTCCTGATGAATCGTACTTGGAGTTAATTCTCCTGATGAATCGTACATGGAGTCAATTGTTCTGATGAATCGTACATAGAGTTATTTCTCCTGAAGAATCATATATGGAGTTAATGACTTTCTGTCAAGCCGCAGTTCTTGCTAGTCAAATGGGATCCGCCTCCGCTCCCAGAATGGTTTCCTTTACAGTAATTGAATTCGAGACCCTCTACTAGTTTATCTGAATCTCTTATGACTGAGCTATCAATGATTTGATCTGTATTTAAAAATGTCTCATGTTTTGTTTACATTGACAGCCTTTATGTTTCATCATGAGTTTAGAGTAATAAACTTTTTAAGTGTTGTCCGCGCATAGCATGGTAAAATGTTATAGAAGCCATGGCTTGATGACATGAAATGATAAGTCTGAACTATGAAGAAGATGGGTACATGAATAGCTGACCTGTACCATTATTTTCACCCTTGACTTTGTATTCAATTTATAGCTCTTAGGGGATAAATTTAATATTTTGGAAAACGTTTAAAGAGATATTTTGTTTTTAATGTGTTGATTTTTTTTTTATTTTGCTCTCATAGTTGAAATTTTTAGAGGAACAGCTTCAACATCTGACAGAAGTCCAAACAGAAACCAATACCAAGCAAGTGAAACTGAAGGACGAAAATTTGTTGCTCGTCCAAAAGTGAGTCTTGAAAGGTTTTGGCAATATAAACCCCCATTAACTTGATATTTACATGTAATCTCAAAATTCTTTCTTTTTTTTTTTTTTTTTTTTTTTTGAAAAAAAGCTCAATTTTACTTCTTTTTTTTTTTTTTTGCTATTTGCTCTTTTTAAGAAAAAATATTTTGTTTAAAAGAAAAAGTGTGACCTCTTTTCATCTCATTTTCAAATTGTTTCACATTAACATCTGGAGAGAATAATAGCAATTTTCTGCACTTCTGGCCTGTAAAACTTGAAGCCATATTTTTTTAATAATTATCAAGTTCTAATATCTGCATGGCTTCATTCTTTGCAATTTTTATGGCTCATATCTTTTTAAACTAAAAAAAAATGATGTATTGCCAAGATCATCTCCTTTGCCAAAGTGGTACTCAGTCTCTCATTTTCCCAACTTTATATCCCAGGGTGCACTACCTGGAGGAGCAGCTCCGGGATATGGAAGTGAAAGCTGAGGACTTACTCTCAGAAGAGAAAAGAAAACATAAAGATTTCATGGTAGGGATTAACTCTGTGTAACGTCTTGTAGAGATCAAGGGTCCATCAATTAATTCTGGTCTTCATACGAAACTACTCCCATGATCTGACTTTACCTCACTAGCAAGCATTGGATAATATGGATGTGGGGGGTTTTTTTTTGCCTTCTCATTTAAATTAAAGTTATTTGCATATTTTTTTTTCTTTGGCTTTCTTTTGTGTGATAAAATTTGGAATCTTGGCTTGTACTCCAAACTATCATTTTGCGACTCATGGGGTTTGAGATGCTGCCTTTTTTTTCACACTCTCCCACCTATAAATCCTTGATCCCTGAATCTATAGCCATCAACTCTTTAGATACCACAGACAAAGTTCAAAATTGTATTTTTTCCTCTGATATTTGTCTTCTCACATCTTTGTCTTGTATTAAGAAAGGTTAATGATATTCGATCTTAAAAGTGTGGGAATCAATTTTTCAAATGGTCGTTGCTACAATCAAAATATTTGCATTGTCTCTAGCTTGGATATCTAAGGGATTTCCAAGAAAAAAAATTCAAGCGATATATAGTGATTGGTTTTAAAATGTGTGAGTGACTTATTTCAAAGATGTGTATGATGTGGTTAATTCTTCTACAGGCGCGACAAGAACGAGACAAAAACCAACAGGTGGAGTACATCACCCAGAGGTTACACCGGATAGAGAAAGAATATGAAGACCTCAAAGAGGAGGCTCCGAGGTTACATGCAGAAATTGCCAAGTTAAAAACGGTAAGTGAAGAAAATAAACGCAATCATAAGTTTCCAATCTGAATTGATCTATTTTACATTCAGACATAAGTGTCTTTGTCCGTTTCTTGTATTTGCTTGGCATTTTGTAAATGGTCATATTTTTCAAAGGTATTAGGTACTACAAGGGGAGATAGCCACTGCAAAGCGTATGGACTCAACTTATATGTATCGTGTGGCCTGAATTGTCTCCCTATTACTATTACTATTACTATTATTATTATTATTATTATTATTATTATTATTATTATTATTATTATTATTATTATTATTATTATTATTATTATTATTATTATTATTATTATTATTATTATTATTATTATTATTATTATTATTATTATTATTATTATTGTTATTGTCTGTCTTTCAGTATGAGATAAGATAAGATAAAGTAACATGTTGCTTTAGCAGAAGCTTTTCTTTTCATGTATGTATAATCTGTTATATTGATCTCTCAAATTTTATAAATGTAAATATGTTAATTCAAAGCTAGTTTCAGAGCTTTTTCATTTTTTACAAATGATTGGCTACAAAGATTTTAGTAGTGTGACTTACATATGATCAAATAAGTTTTATCATAACTGATCTCACATTTGATAGGATAGAAATCAGGGAAAATTAAATCTACCAATTTTATTTGTGCGGCATCTATTAAGTTCCATTCCATGATGACTTTTTCTTGTATACTTTTGTGTGATAAATTTGAACAGGAAGTCACAAAACTAACGAGTTATTCACTGGCTTCCAGAAGTTTTAAATGATTGGTGCTCTTAAGCTGCTTCAGTGATTCATAGGAAATGTTGCATACAGTTGAGTCCAGTAGCAGGAGATCTATCTCTTTAGACAGAATTTAAGACACAGAAAAAGAAAATTCTTTGTTGTTTGAATGCAGAATGGTGTATGTCGTATTTTTGGGGGAGCTTTTTAAGGTAGAGTCACAAAATGCATTTTCACTGTTTTTTTTTCTCCTGCTTTCCAGGAGAAGATGGACCTCCATGAGAGACTGCTGGAAAGGCAGGAAAACTACAATGTTCTCTTCGAAGAACATGAACGCCTTAAGGCAGACTACCACAAGCAGAATACTTTACAACAGAAGGAGAGGCAGGCTACAGGCCAGGTAATACTGATATTTTGTTTCTCAACTTAATTTCTCCAGCTCTAGGGCTTTTCCCATGTTTACTTCAGGTCAAATATTAGCATTTTTAATGGCAACAGAGCATTCATTAATGCATCCATCCTCCCTCTAACTGAATCAAGGACTGTGTATGAAATCTATTGCTACAAATGGAGAAAGATATTTTAATCATGGTATCTTTTGCAAATAATTTCACTTGCAGAGTAGGAAAGGAAAGTTTTTAGATTACCCGAGCAATCATGTTCCTTATATTTAATGCATTCTCTTCTTGTAATACATCATTTAGATATGTTTGAAGAAATTTGAGGACTTTCAAAGCCCAAAATACTATCTTTATTATCAATATATTGAAGATATTCTGGCAAAATAGATCTTAATGCCAAGCATACAATTATTAAAATCCTCAATACTCCTCAGGTCTTTTATTCAGAATAATTTGGCTAAATTTTACGGAGCGGGATACCAGAGTTTAAAGAAGTAAATTTTAAATTAGATTATATGAAGATGGCATCAACCCTGAAAAAGGGTTATGATTTTAAAAAGTTTTGCTTCCTCTCACCTAAGTTAATGTGAAGAACATTTTCGGTGCAGGTGCATACATGGTTGATGAAACTAATATTATGGATTGAATTGTAACAAGTTATGTTTTGTGAAACTAAATTTAAGCCTCTTTATCTTGTCGCAGCTTCTGGACGAGATGGGGAAAGAGTTGGACGATTTGCGTCGCTATAAGTTAGAGATAGAGAATGGCTCTCGTGTACCAGGATCAGGCGGGGGTACGGCTGAACTGCCAGCTCGCTACACAGACCTACAGAGGGAGATACACAAGTTGAAAGAGGTAAGTTTCATGTAACACTATCAATCATTAGGTAGGCATTTCTGTCTTGCGCTTTCTCCTTATTGCATCTGGCTTCTTTCAAACTCTTCCGACGATTTTTTTTTCACAAGGTATATCCAAGATAAAAGTTGTTGGTGGATTGAATTAAATGAGGCTCCATGGCTGTATTTTTTTTTGGTCTTATATCTTTCGATCGTTAAGTGGATTTCTTTAAAAAAAAATTTGGTTTCATGTTTGCAATTACCAAGAAGATATTTAATAGCAGTCAGAACAAATAAACAAATAGTTAAGATAATTCTTTTGGAATAAAAATTGGATGAAATCAGAGTTGATTTTTAATGTTGGATTTTTTACAAAGGCAAAATGGCATGGACATTTTTTTAACATTTTACTTAATGGATTTCCATCTTGAGGATAAAGAAGTTGAAAATAATGTTTACAGAGTATGGTATATTTCAATGAAATGCAAAAAAGGCATTCATCATCTAGGTCTTTCCATCATCTGATAGAGAGAAATCCGTAAAGAGTTTGTAAATTTTGCTTTCATAAAATAAAATGGAAATTAATTCTCATAAAAACTAGAGCCCAATTTTTCTACTAATTTTACTTTTTAATATACCTCATCGTAAAAGTCTCAGTCTTAATACACTTCTATGGAATTTGTTGTTTTTGTTTTGTTTTTTTGTTGGTTTTTTTTTATTTTATTTTGTGGTCTGTGGGTTTTACATTTGCATTTCTTTATCAGTCATCTTAAATTTTATAGTTATTTTGTAGGAATGGTAGGAAAAGGTTTTCTTTAAATTTTTGGTCATAATTATGTGTGGGAACTGTTATTAATGAGGCAAATTAACTCACTATATAATTATGTATTTTGAATTTTATAAAGTTTAGTAAGGAAAAACGCCTAACTCATTTCTTTTCTCAAAACTTTACATGTGCACTTTCCAAAATCTTAAGCCTGGTTTGTCCATTTTTATTTTGTTTTTTAATCATTTCTGCTGTATTGCTCATATGTAACTAATTTTTCCTCATTTAATTGCAACATTTATGCCTTAATAATATATATAATATTTACATACATTTGTATATTCACTATAGACAGGTTTCCCTTTTAACATCTGCACTGCTCTGCTCAATTGCTTGTTTGTTTTTCGACTTTATAGAAATAAAAAAATCGAAACTTATCATTGACAGAAAAGGTTAATTTTATCGAGTGATCTTTCTACTAGAGGTCATTGCGCCACTTTTGTCCCAAGGGTGTGCACCCTGTAAATTTTTTGCATCATGTAAATAATCCATAGTTCACTCCCTTGATACAAAAAAAATTGCAAAACTAGGAGTGAAGACCAACGTTTTCAGAGGCTTTTATAAACTATGTTGGCGCTTTTATTATTTATTTTTTTAAATATTTTCCTCTAGCCTCTGATTGTTATCAATTTTGCAGTCCGATTAAATATAATGTGAGAATTTATTGCAAAAGGATTAATCATAAATAACCTTCATGTGTCTATAAAAAGAATTACTTTTGCTTGTTTTATTGGAAAGGATATGTGGACCGAATGGAAGGATTTATGGAAGGTTCGTAAATCAAGTTTTTTTTTTTTTTTTGTAGTTGGATTTGTTGTTTTCCAGTTATAGTTGAACCACTCATGTTTTTCTCTTTTGTTGTTTCTTATTTTTTTTTCTTTTTATATACATAAATTTCATCGACTGTTGTTCGATATTGCACCTAATAATTTTTCTAAATCAGCTACTTCATATTTCCGTTTTATTTTTTTCTCTTCTTTAATTCTCTTTTACTTATTATTTTAATATTTTCTGTTGTCGTTGTTCTCTTATTGCTGTTCCATTTTTTTTATGTACTAGTAGTCTTTTTCTTTCTTATATTTTTGCTTGGCGGTTTGGTCTATATCATAAAATTGTTCTTATACTCCTATTGATATTTCGTGCACTTAAAAAAGTTAAGAAATTGGGGCTAGTTTGAAATTCATGGTTGTTTTTGTTGTTGTTGCTGTTTTAATTTGTCTTATTAACCACTATCATACTCGTGCAAGTTAGTTTTCGAGTTTTGTTCCTTCAATTTTGTCCCTTCTCTTTTGAAAATTTCAGTCTTTGCTACACTCGCATGAGTTTTTTTTTTTTTTTTTTTTTTGTGGACAATGTATTTTAAGGTTTTCTTTCTTTTTTTTTTTTTTTCTCAACCAATGTGCATTCCATTTTTTATTCTTGTTTAAGCTTTTGTATGATATTGCTGTCTATATATTTAGGACTCTTTTTGGCTTTTTTTTTCTGCTCTTTTGCTTCTTTAAACACTAGACTATAACTTGAGGGATTTGCTGTAGGGCTTTGCTTTCACTAGCGTCAAAGAACATAATTATATTTGTCTCATACCTTTAGTTTCCTTTAATACGGCGCATCTTTGCTTTTCGTTGTAAAATTTTTGCTTTTGTTTAATTCACTTATTTCGTTCATTGTGGCGCTTGGGGAAGATTTGTAGGCTACTTTTTGGCCCCATAATTCGTCGCTCACTCAACAGGCTTGAAACAATACTCTCTCTCTCTCTCTCTCTCTCTCTCTCTATATATATATATATATATATATGTGTGTGTGTGTGTGTGTGTAGACTATCAGCTGCTTTGTTCACATACCACGTGTTGAGCGTATCAGTAAAGGGTTGGTGCTTTGGCCACAGAGGGGGGATATCGCATTGATTTTGCTCGCCCTTTTTCCCCCCTTATTTTGTATATTTTCTTTTACAAGCAACAGACGCACAGAGTATTAAACCGTTAGCATTAGAGAGAGAAGCTGCTCATGTCTGAGGTTTTGGGGGAGGGGGGGGGGGGGGTATTCTATGTACGTATGAACAAAAAGTAAGTAATGAGGAGGGGGCGCAGTCAGCAAGAAAAGGCAAGAACGGTGGGGGTTGGTTGGAGGAATGGGCTTGGTGTGTGCTTTGTGTGTGTGTGTGTGGGGGGGGGTCTATATGATGATATTAACACAGAAAGCATGATATCTGGAGTGAAAGCGGTGGCTAGTAAATGCTGTGTGCTTATAACGATAAGGCATTCCGAGCTTTTTGCTTAAGAAAGAATACGGGTTTGAGTCTGGGATATGTAACTGGAGAAGGAAAGAAATGTTAGGGTTTAAATGAGATTTTAAAGAGAAATAAAATACGGTTGATGCACTGTTATAATGCACGTGCCCCGAACAGATCGTTATCAGTGCTCAGTAAACAAGGCGTGTGCTTTGTCAGCTGCACCAGCTTGCACGAGCGGATATGGATCGTGTGCTCACACACACACACATCTACACACAGTCGTGCGTAAGATGTTTTTCCCCTCTCGTTCAGAAAGTGTAGAAATGGATGATGGAGGCGGGAAGCAGGGGGAGGAAAAAAAAAGAAAAGATTTTTCTAGTGCTTAGAGGTGTACCCCTCGTTGCTTTTGAGTTCAGAGAGAAGAAAAGAGAAAGACGCTCAGGTTAAGAATGTCCGATTTGAAGACAGGACCGAAATATGGTCGATTTGTGTGGGGGTTTTCTTTAGTTGTTGTTGATGTTGTTATTGTTTTGTTTTGGTTTGGTTTTTTGGTTTTTTCATTTTTTTTTATTTTGTAGAGGTTTTTTTTAAGTTTGCGTTTGGCGTCATTTTTTTTTATTTAAGTTTTAAATATTGATATGTGGCAAAGAGCTTTTACTTTCATTGCAATTTGAAATGTCCTGTTTTCTTTCTGTTTTTTTTTTTTTGTTTTTTTTTTTGTTTGTTTTAATAATGTTTTGTGAAATAGATAAAGAAACAGACAAATAGCCCGAACATGCACATCGCATGTCATACGATGTCATGCAAATTTGATGCTGAGCGCAATTCGATTCCCTGCATAGAGCAGGGGGCACGTACTCGTACGTACTCCAGGAGAACTGGACTGAAAGTAATACTCTGTCAATAATAGAGATAGAGACAAGTGTCAGTACCGGGAAGATAACGCTAAGGGTCAAGCATAATAATGATAATGATAATAATAATAATATTGGCGATGATCATGTCAAGCTTCGAGATAAGAGTAGGTACGCCAGTCATGATCCCGTGAGGGTTGGAGAGCGATAGTGGCACAGGTCGAGAAGTGGCTGATTGACAGCAGGCACCAAGGTGTGCGGAGAGATCTTCCAGGTAACGTTAGGGCGATTTTCAAGTGCACTTAATGGTAATGGGTTGTGTGTGTGTGTGTGTGTGTGAGAGAGAGAGAGAGAGAGAGAGATCTGAGACTTCTTGCCCCAAAACTGCTGTGGAGTGGTCCACTCAAAGATGGAGTTAGTAAATGTCCCATCAAGGTTAGCCTTTTATCGACGAGCCAGTATCAGTCATGACTTTAGTGAATGACAAGTTGATAACTTTTGTTCAATTATTAATCAATTCTGACCCATTGAAACCATTTATGCTATATTACAACCTGGCCACTGGAATTTGATCTCCTCTGAAGCAAGGGCTGCGTAATAATGTGCTGAGAAAGGAGAAAGCCTTTATCGGCGTGATGAGCTAATTCTTATCTTTAATGATGAGGATGTTGTCGATTTTTTAGGAGTAGAAAGGTTGATTCGACGCGACATAGAGTCGCAAACGTATATCGTGGCTGTGATAATGTGAGCAAGGCAATGCGCCTCTAGGCATTTTTTTTTTTTTTTTTTTTTTTGTTTTGTTAGCATCAGCACAGCCTTTTATTGGCCGTTTGGAATGATCCTTTGACAAATTGAGGAAATTACAGAATATGTTGTTTTTCCCATTATACTGGCGACATTTGGACCTCTCTTACCTAGTCTGTTGGCGGCCTTGTGGTCTCTGAGACTGGTTAAGCTAAGATAGTTATGCGATCATTGATATATAGGCTGTAAAATATGTGCCAGATTGGCTGCATCTTTTCGTATTAATAATTATTATTCAAAGTAAAAAAAAAAAGAAAATAGATGCGCGGGATCAATACCTGAATAGAGAGTCAGGAATAGATAAGACCACAAAAGCCAATAAACGTTGATCTTCAGGCAACTCCCCACTGCTAGCTGTTAACCGCAACCCACATTCGTTACCGCTCATAAAATTATAATTATAAATCAATAGCAGTTTAGCTTGCCTGTAATCAGTATAATGAGAGAGAGTAGATATATACATTATGTAATATACCACGAACCTCCATACCCTTCCCCCCCCCCCTTTTTTTTTTTTAACCTTACGGTACGTTATCAATTTATTTGATTTTATGGAAAAAATATCTCGACACCTGATTGGACGATTAAGGAGCTCCACTTCAAAGGGAGGTCATCCAAACCACAGGTGGTGGTGAACGCCTACAATAGCGCCCTGGGAAGGTTCCGACACCAGCTCTCGGCAGCCATGTCACACGACGACCCCTGTGACGACACGGTTGATGGAGCCGTGGACTGTTTCTCTTTCACAATCAGCCGCGTTGGTTCATCATTCTACTTTACCTGCATGACTGACTTGAAGAGAATGCATTTTTCTACTATTTTAAAGATTTTTTCGCTTTTCGCTTCCAATTTGCGCTCTTTTTTTTTTTTTTTTTTTTTTTTTTTTTTTTTGGGCTCGCAGGCCTTATTATGAAAATTTGTGACCGAATCGGGCTTCTAGTGTGAAATGTTAAGTGTCACGAGAAAGAGATAGAATTTCCAGATTCAATTTATAGAAAACCTTTACATATAATTATACACGAAAAGTCAGGTTTTGCATGACGATATTCTATATTTTTTCCATTCTTAGCCTTTGCTTTGGTTTTTTTTTTTTTTCTTAATTATTTTTCTTCCTTTATAAATGATGCTTCTTTTTACTCGCATGAAAACGTAAATGAAGACCAAAAGTAATAATTATATGAATGATTAAATTGCCTCTTATCACGTTTATCAGTCGATGTAAAGATGATCAACCTTCGAACACCGTGGCTATTTAGTGTGGACAATCAATATTACTTTTTTTATATAATCGAATCACGCGTGATCTTCAGTTTCACCGTAAAAAACAGGTTTTGTTTTAAAATAAGTTCTTTATAGCAGCTAACAGTACTACCGAGAAAATTGATTTCAAACATATATATTTAATCTTGCGCAGTTTTTTAACTTCCATTCTCATTTTATTCTGCGCCTTGCATCGAATCCTCTAGGTATAGTACTCTCTCTCTCTCTCTCTCTCTCTCTCTCTCTCTCTCTCTCTCTCTCTCTCTCTCTCTCTCTCTCTCTCTCTCTCTCTCTCTCTCTCTCTCGCACTCTCTCCTATCTATCTCTTTATCTCTTTTTTTCTCTATCTCTCTCTCTCTCTCTCTCTCTCTCTCTCTCTCTCTCTCTCTCTCTCTCTCTCTCTCTCTCTCTCTCTCTCTCTCTCTCTCTCTCTCTCTCTCTTTTCCTCGCTCTCCCGCCGGTCTTACAGTCAAATTAAAAACCATGACGTGTCGAGCGATCGTACAAGTTAGTAATTTCCAACAAAGCAATGTTACTTTTGACACGTTTAATTACATTCACATTACTCCCAATTCTTCATTCTGTCGTACCGAAAGTGATGTTAGCATGATATCCTTAGCTTTTACCCGGGTTATCTCTATATTCATCTTTGGAGGCTTTAACACCAGTGCTGGTTTCGAAAATCATCTTAAGATCTGGCCTTCATTCTGGTTTTATTTCCAATCAAGCATGGGTGTCCCACAGAAATACAATTCAATGGGCGCAATAGATTTCTTATTATACACATGTGAAAATGTCATTGCGTGGATTTTGAAGATAAATAAGACGAGTCTAGTTATTAAGCCAATAGAAGGTCGAAGAAAATTGTTCTATTTTGATGTGAATTGCTGCCATTGTCATTGTGCGGTCGAGTTTTATTATGTCTTTTTTGCATGATATCAAAGAGGAATCGTTTCCTGTACACTTGTGTAATTACCTCTGCCAAACCCTTTGGTTCTCTCTCTCTTTCTCTCTCTCTCTCTCTCTCTCTCTCTCTCTCTCTCTCTCTCTCTCTCTCTCTCTCTCTCTCTCTCTCTCTCTCTCTCTCTCTCTCTCTCTCTCTCTCTCTCTCTCTCTCTCTCTCTCT
>JAWDGP010004098.1:495000-515000 GCA_033675545.1 Elysia crispata | reverse complement strand
GTTGTACCACAACTCTCCATTTCTCCAGCGTTCTCAAGTATGCGGTGGGCACCGAGTGGTGTCTTTAATTTAAAGACGAAGCTGACATTTGTTTATCGTGACTGGACGGAATGGTTCAGTCGGTGTTTTGACGTCTTTATTGACGGCTGATAAATTTAATCATAATCCCTTTTATTAGGAGAAGTTGTTTTTTTTTTGTTCTAAAAATACCTTTTCTGAATGCTGTGTTTTCTTTTTCGGGTGTTCTATATCATTTTTTAGTACAGGTACTTTGTTTAGAAAATCCCTTACAACCTTATCAAAGGCCATCTGACGCTGAGATGAGACACTTTTGTATAAAAAAAAATTCACGCCCATTTTTTATAACAACACCCGCCACGCAGCTAGCTAGCTAGACCTGGTTCTAGCTTCCATTGTCAAATTTTCCACAACGTTCTGTGATAATTGACTCGACTCTTGCGCGTCAGACATCAGGCCGGATCTAAGTGCTACAGGTACTCTCAAGAAAATGGCCAAGAAATAAACGTTTGTTGCCATTAAACGTCGTGGAAATAAAAACAGATCCCTCGGGAGCCCAGTCTGATCCGCGTTAAGCCTTTGGTGGTCAGAGGATACGGTGGGCTACAAGGCTCATACTCATCCCCAGCCCCTCATTTGCACGCTCGTCTCCAGATGGAGGCAGATGGCCTTGTTGGCGGAGTGGACCAAAGTGTCAGTCTTCGCAGTAGCCACTCGGCCTTTCTGGCTCGCCAGGTTCCGCTCCATTGCGCAGTCTCTTCCTAGATCTAAGTGAAGAGGAGAGGGAGAGAGAGGGGGGGGGGGGTGTTAGAGAGCGTTATAGAGAGGTGAAGAGCAGAGAGAGAGAGAGAGAAATAGAGAGGAGAAGAGGAGACAGAAGGGTGGAGAGGGTTACAGAGGTGAAGAGAAGGGCGAGAGTGATAGAGATATCAAGAGGAGATGGAGAGAGAGAGGGATGGAGAGTTGAAGAGAAGGGCGAGAGTGATAGAGATAACAAGAGGAGATGGAGAGAGAGAGGGATGGAGAGTTGAAGAGAAGAGAGAGATGGAGAGATCTGTAGAGAGGTGAAGACAAGAGAGAGAGAGAGAGAGAGAGAGAGAGAGAGAGAGAGAGAACGAAAGGAAGGTGAAGAAGAAGAGTCACAGGAGAGGAAGAGAGACAGCAGATGTTAGTCAAGCTTTTTTTTTTAGGATGGTGATCAGCCAACCTGTTCTCCACAGGAAGCTGCTTCAAACTTTTACCGCTGACACTATGATCAAAATATTAAACAGGAAAAAAATATTCCAAACAGTGTGTAGCATAGACTCACAATACTGTTTAGATAATTCCTCTCATTTGAAAAACGGCCTCGGTGGGTTAACTCGGTGCTAAACGCAGTTTGACCAACCGCGTATTACGACGCGGGACAGGAAGACCTGCGTCCCCATTCCTGGCCATTCACGAGCATCTGTCACCCTCTTGTGTCCAGCCTCAAGCCCACAGCTAGCTCCGCTCTGCTTGCAACTATCTTTCGCTGTTCTGTAATGCTCATCATTCCCCTCTTTTTTTTCTATATATCTTTTTAACCGTCCATCTCTCTCTCTCTCTCTCTCTCTCTCTCTCTCTCTCTCTCTCTCTCTCTCTCTCTCTCTCTCTCTCTCTCTCTCTCTCTCTCTCTCTCTCTCTCCCTTTCTCTCTCTCTTTCCCCATTAGTCCGTTTATTGTAAATATATATATATATATATATATATATATATATACATATATATACATATATATACATATCATATCTCTCTCTTTCTCGCGCTCTCTCTCTCTGTCAAGGCAGGCTCTCTCAACGTTTCCCACCTCTCTTTGCCTTAACCCTATAACTATGCCTTCCTACTCTCGACCTCTCTTTGTTTTAACCCTATGAGCCTCCCTCTGGGCTATCTGAAGGAACTGAAGCAGTCACTTTAACACCGACTTATCGGCCACATCATCACCTGGTAGGGTTCCTTCTATCCTCGTGGCCTCATGATTTGCCTAGATCTACTGACCAGCTCTCAGCTCTAGAGCATCTGCAACATCTACTACACAAATACTAGTATTACCATTTTTTTTTTTTGGGGGGGGGTGTATGAAGAAGTTATGTCTAGCTCCATTGTATCACAAGACTTTGGCTGCGAGATGGCCGAGAACGAGGCTGTACCTAAGACCTCTTCCGGTTTCCCCGGTTGAGAAGGACCAGATGGTCGGCAGCAGTGAGTGGTATCGTGCAAAACCTAAGCGCTGCTCCCGCTGGGACGTCCAACACTGTCCAGCGATCCCCAGGGTATCACCGTGGCCTCTCTGACAGATGACGGGAGCTCCCCGTAATGTTGGCTAACATCGTGATGGCTCAACACCACTCAGTAGCACATTTATCTCGAGCTCTTCCGTCCTGAGTGTTTTGTTTCAACAAACTCGCTGAAGGCCCACGAGTTGTACCACAACTCTCCATTTCTCCAGCGTTCTCAAGTATGCGGTGGGCACCGAGTGGTGTCTTTAATTTAAAGACGAAGCTGACATTTGTTTATCGTGACTGGACGGAATGGTTCAGTCGGTGTTTTGACGTCTTTATTGACGGCTGATAAATTTAATCATAATCCCTTTTATTAGGAGAAGTTGTTTTTTTTTTGTTCTAAAAATACCTTTTCTGAATGCTGTGTTTTCTTTTTCGGGTGTTCTATATCATTTTTTTAGTACAGGTACTTTGTTTAGAAAATCCCTTACAACCTTATCAAAGGCCATCTGACGCTGAGATGAGACACTTTTGTATAAAAAAAAATCCACGCCCATTTTTTATAACAACACCCGCCACGCAGCTAGCTAGCTAGACCTGGTTCTAGCTTTCATTGTCAAATTTTCCACAACGTTCTGTGATAATTGATTCGACTCTTGCGCGTCAGACATCAGGCTGGATCTAAGTGCTACAGGTACTCTCAAGAAAATGGCCAAGAAATAAACGTTTGTTGCCATTAAACGTCGTGGAAATAAAAACAGATCCCTCGGGAGCCCAGTCTGACCCGCGTTAAGCCTTTGGTGGTCAGAGGATATGGTGGGCTACAGGGCTCAGACTCATCCCCAGCCCCTCATTAGCACGCTCGTCTCCAGATGGAGGCAGATGGCCTTGTTGGCGGAGTGGACCAAAGTGTCAGTCTTCGCAGTAGCCACTCGGCCTTTCTGGCTCGCCAGGTTCCGCTCCATTGCGCAGTCTCTTCCTAGATCTAAGTGAAGAGGAGAGGGAGAGAGAGAAAGGTGGGGTGTTAGAGAGAGTTATAGAGAGGTGAAGAGCAGAGAGAGAGAGAAATAGAGAGGAGAAGAGGAGACAGAAGGGTGGAGAGGTGAAGAGAAGGGCGAGAGTGATAGAGATATCAAGAGGAGATGGAGAGAGTGAGAGGGATGGAGAGTTGAAGAGAAGAGAGAGATGGAGAGATCTGTAGA
Organism: Elysia crispata; assembly: GCA_033675545.1. Classification (NCBI taxonomy): domain Eukaryota; kingdom Metazoa; phylum Mollusca; class Gastropoda; family Plakobranchidae; genus Elysia; species Elysia crispata. The sequence continues at coordinate 511,538 of JAWDGP010004098.1, read as the reverse complement.
GAGGTGAAGACAAGAGAGAGAGAGAGAGAGAGAACGAAAGGGAGGTGAAGAAGAAGAGTCACAGGAGAGGAAGAGAGACAGCAGATGTTAGTCAAGCTTTTTTTTTTTTAGGATGGTGATCAGCCAACCTGTTCTCCACAGGAAGCTGCTTCAAACTTTTACCGCTGACACTATGATCAAAATATTAAACAGGAAAAAAATATTCCAAACAGTGTGTAGCATAGACTCACAATACTGTTTAGATAATTCCTCTCATTTGAAAAACGGCCTCGGTGGGTTAACTAGGTGCTAAACGCAGTTTGACCAACCGCGTATTACGACGCGGGACAGGAAGACCTGCGTCCCCATTCCTGGCCATTCACGAGCATCTGTCACCCTCTTGTGTCCAGCCTCAAGCCCACAGCTAGCTCCGCTCTGCTTGCAACTATCTTTCGCTGTTCTGTAATGCTCATCATTCCCCTCTTTTTTTTTTTTCTATATATCTTTTTAACCGTCCATATCTCTCTCTCTCTCTCTCTCTCTCTCTCTCTCTCTCTCTCTCTCTCTCTCTCTCTCTCTCTTTCTCTCTCTCTCTCTCTCTCTCTCTCTCTTTTTTCTCACTATTTATGTCTCTGTCTGTCTCTCTCTCTCTCTGTCTGTCTGTCTCTCTCTCTCTCTCTCTCTCTCTCTCTCTCTCTCTCTCTCTCTCTCTCTCTCTCTCTCTCTCTCTTTCTATCTCTCTGTCACTCACTCTGTAAAACTCACCACACCCTCCTTCCCATATCTATTTAGTATCTCTCTAGCTATCCTTTCCTTTCTCTCTTTATCTATTACTCTTCGTATTAATTTTCTGTCCTCTGGATCTTTAAAAAAAAAAAAAAAAAACAAGCCAGAATTAGGTTTGATGGGTTCCCAGCTTTCGATCACTGAGGACCATTTGCGCCCAATTTATACGAGTCGTTAAGGCCAATTTGGCTCTTTTTATTCTGACAAATTGGTGGTAAATTGCCCACCAATCAGACGTGTGGAATGAAAGCCTCGCCCGGGCCTTCATAGCTTTGGAGGCTGGGATGGAGGGGGAGGGGGGGGAGCGAGATCCCCAAAGACCTTTCAGTACACTTTGACATTCTACCTCTTGTTTTAACTGATAGCTGAACTTAACACGTCGTCGACCATATCTCTCTCTCTCTCTCTCTCTCTCTCTCTCTCTCTCTCTCTCTCTCTCTCTCTCTCTCTCTCTCTCTCTCTCTCTCTCTCTCTCTCTTTCTCTATCTATCTATCTATCTATCTATCTATCTATCTATCTATCTATCTATCTATCTATCTGTCTCTAACTCTGTCTATCTCTCTATCTATCTATCTATCTCTCTATCTCTATCTATCTATCTCTCTATCTATCTATCTATCTATCTATCTATCTCTCTCTCTCCTCTCCTCGTCTCTTCTCTCTTACACACACACATAGACACATCCTGTCTCCCAAAAACAACTGTCCGTACCTTGCCCTTATCGCTCGATCTTAACTTTCCACAGCTAGAAACGAAGCAGTCGGTTTAGCCATTATGGTTCCCCGGATAATGTATTTCCTGGAATTAAAACCAAAAACTTTTGTTAGGAAAAATTTCTTTTTGTATTGTATTGCACAAGTGCATGTCTGGTGATATACCATAATAACAAGAGACAACAACCAAAAAAAAATTATTGAACTTTTATATAAGTAATTGACCTGTTGCAAGCCCGATAAGCTTACATGATCTGCAATTAAGGAGACATAACTAAAATTATAGAAAGAAGAAGAAAAAGAATAATAAGAATACTACTACTACTGCTGCTGCTGCTGCTGCTGCTGCTGCTGCCGCCGCCACTACTACTACTACTACTACTACTACTACTACTACTACTACTACTACTACTACTACTACTACTACTACTACTACTACTACTGCTGCTGCTGCTGCTGCTGCTGCTACTACTACTATTACTACTACTGCTGCTGCTGCTACTACTACCATTACTACTACTACTACTTCTAAGAAGAAGAAGAAGCTGTTAACCGAGATTGCTTTTCGTTGTAAAACTTGTTGACTTTACAGTTGTTGCCCCCGCTTATGTACCCACAGCCTCTTTGATAATACTAAAGCATGCTATCACTTTTCTTTCAACTTTCCTCTTTGCATACATACAATCCAGCGAAATTTTCCCTATAGATCTCTTTCGGAGATTTCTTTAATTTTTTCCCCTCGGAAAAAAATCGAGCATTTATTTTGTTTTACATTCACAGTCATTGTTTACACTGACACCACGCTCTCTGAACATAACTACATTTAAATGCGACACGCTATTTTGTATGACATGTTACCGTGGTCTGTTTTGCATGGGTGAGTAGTCTAGAAGGTTAGGGGGAGTCAACACGTTTATGTGTATTTCCTAAAAACAACCCCCCCCCCCCCCCCTGTTAGAGATGACTTGTGTCTGAGGAGTTTCTAACTCTCTGAGCCTTACCGATATTTCATTATCCCCTCATGCATGATAATTGTGAGCACAGCTGCCGACACCAAATGTGGCTAGGCTTTTGTGTCAGCTTCAATAAAAAAAAATATTTGCGATGATTTTTTGTACCAGTTTTATTTTTATCAAGTCTCTTTTATTTTTCCACTCAGCTTCCGTCCTAGCACTGCGACCTGGATTGCGGAAACGACAGATTAGCAGCAGGAGTAGACGGGTGGTTGTAAAAGTAGTAGTAGTTGTGCTGGTAATACTTCCTGTGGTTGAATCAGCAATAGAAGCAGCAGCTGTGTATAAAATATACTAGAAGCAAAGGCAGCAGTAACAGCGGTAGTACTTGTTGTTTCAGGAGGGGTAAAAGAAGCAGCGGCAGCAGCAGCTGCAGCAGGAGTAGTAGTAGTAGTAGTAGTAGTAGTAGTAGTAGTAGTAGTAGTAGTAGTAGTAGTAGTAGTAGTAGTAGTGGTAGTGGTAGTGGTAGTGGTGGTGGTGGTAGTAGTAGTAGTAGTAGTAGTAGTAGTTGTAGTAGTTTTAGTAGTAGTAGTGGTAGTAGTAGTAGAAGTAGTGGTAGTAGTAGCAGTAGTAGTAGTAGTAGTAGTAGTAGTAGTAGTAGTAGTAGTAGTAGTAGTAGTAGTAGTAGTAGTAGTAGTAGTAGTAATAGTAGTAGTAGTATAGTAGTAGTAGTAGTAGTAGTAGTAGTAGTAGTAGTAGTAGAAGTAGTAGTAGTAGTAGTAGTAATAGTGGTAGCAGTAGTAGTAGTAGTAGTAGTAGTAGTAGTAGTAGTAGTAGTAGTAGTAGTAGTAGTAGTAGTAGTAGCAGTAGTAGTAGTAATAATAATTGGAGTAGTAGTGTTGACGATGGTGGTAGTTGTAGATTGTTACTGCGATTGTTGGTGCATTATAGCAGGAGAGCAGCAAAGGTTGCCAAAAATGACGTTGGTTAGGTTTACCACACCCTTTAATTTTTTATGGCTTCCCACCTTTAGCCACTTTTCGACCGTTTCAGCTGTCTCGTGGCGGTCTCGACTGAGTTTTTGAGCTGTTATTATATCAGTAATTACTATTGCCTTACATTACCTTAATTTAAAACAAGTTCAGTTTAATAATCATTATCATCTAGTTAATAAATAGTAAACACAAAGGGCTAAGATTGATCGGGTTTAGTTATCTAATAGCTCAATCCGAAAGTTTGTTGTAGTCATGTATAATAAAGAAAAAAAAATAGTCGTCCATTAAAAAAAAAAAACTAGTTGCCCATAAAAAAAACTAGTCTTCCCCATAATGTGAACGGATTATTCTATCTAATCATACTCCATATGCAGGGATTATTCTATCTAATCTTACTCCATGAATATGGTTTTCACACAATTAATTTGATGGCTTCGCACACCCATAGTCATGCTGGGCTTGTCGGAGGCTTGCGTAGCGTGCAGTTAGGCAAGAGATTACCTTTTAACGGACGGGTTATATCAAATATTAATCAATCAGGTTCATGATGTATAGTTTAAAGTTTAAGACACAAGTGGGAATTTGGTTTTCAAATAAACGTCTCTCTTTCTCTCTCTCTCTCTCTCTCTCTCTCTCTCTCTCTCTCTCTCTCTCTCTCTCTCTCTCTCTCTCTCTCTCTCTCTCTCTCTCTCTCTTTCTCTCTCTCTCTTTCTCTCTCTCTTTCTCTTTCTCTGTCTCTTTGCATCGTCCCTCTTGTTCTACAATCTGTCCCGTAGCGTCCTCGATCAGCCCATCTTGTGAAAATCAGTTTAAGGCATTCCAGAAGCTTTTCCCGCATATTTTCTCGCTTTCCCTGATCGATGGGGAAAATGAAAAGGAAAGCCTACAAGTTATTTTAGTTTGAAAGAATTTTTTTTAGTCGAGTTTTATACATTTTTAGTTTTGTTTTATACTTTCGAGTCTAATGCTCTTCCACGAGTTCAGAATATATTTTTTTTATTTGTTAGTTTGTTGTTTTTTTGGTGTTTTTTTTTTTTTCTACACCATTTTGTACTTAGACAAGGTATAACAAACAGCTTGCACTTTAACTTTCCATCATTGTGGAGTAACTTATCTTCACATAGTGAACTCTGTGCTGGGAATACCAGATCAATCACGATTGTTCTTCCTTATCAATCATTCCCCAACCTACTTGACTATACCGGTTGTTGTTTTTTTTCCAAGTACGGTAACTCACACAATCTGTCTCGTTTTTATCAGCTCTAATCAGGCAAATGTCGTCACGACTTCTGCGGAATTATCTTATTAAGAAGCCTATCTTTATCAGAAGCGCTTCCCCTTCGCTCTGACAACACACTATAGATCTTAAAAATCTTACGCTTTAATCGCGGCTGATAAAGTCATTCGTGCTTTTTGCTTCCCCAGCCGATGCAGCCAAACTTTTATCGCGTCTTCAGCATGGAATTTGATGGGTCTTGTATTCTCTCAGATCTCGGTCCTCAAAGATTCTGGGGAGGAAGAGGGGGTGCAGTTCGAATGATTGCAATTTACCTAAATGGTCTTTCCTTCGATACCGCAGTTTTGCGTTGAAGATTAGGATGCACGCCCATCCAATAAGACGAACAGAGCATGTTTAGCACGCAAGAGCAAAACCCAATAGCTGAGTGCTTTATGAATATTCTAACAGTTGTCTGAATTGAAATTCTGGGTACATAAAGGTTATTTTTTTTAGTTAAAACTTAGACCTAGTTTGGTTTAGCCAGCGTAATTTTTTTTTTTTTTTTTTAAAGTTATTTTGAGGTTAATTTTTTTTCTTTTTTTTTTTTTTTTTTTTTTTTTTTTTTTTGGAGGCGGGAGGGGGATTGTATAAAACATTATGGGTTGAAGTAATGTTGTTTGTGTATAAAACTGCTTATTGTAGTTTATCCTAAATTGTTTTCTGTAGTTTATACGTACATGAAGTAAATGTGAAGGGTAAGATAATTTTACATTTTTTTTTTTCCAAAGGGTATGCATTTTTTCCCTCTTGTGTTTGGTCTATTTGGAGGGTTACTTGTCAAGGTGATCACATAACGAGTTTGTTATCTTCCGAATCTGATAAAGTTAACGGAAAAACCCGGCGGGGTACTTTGGGTCTCTTTATCATTTTGTTAACGTCTAAGTCTGGGTGTCAGGTCGGAGGGGAGAGAGAGAGAGAGAGAGAGAGAGAGAGAGAGAGAGAGAGAGAGAGAGAGAGAGAGAGAGATGGAGGGAGGGGGGGGGGGGGGGGCAGGCATAGAGAAGGCTTATCGTTTTGATGATCTGCGCATTTTTTCTATGTATGTTTGTGGTTTTGTATTTGTTGTTTGTTATTTTGTTTTTGTTTTGTTTTGTTTTGTTTTTTTGGGGGCGGGTTGGTTTTTGTTTTTTGTTGGGTTTTTTTGCGGGGTGGGGAGGTGGGTCTTGTTTTTTTTTTCCTTTTTTTCCTCAAATTGCACTTTTACTTTAAAATGATTGTGCAAAATATAGAAGACGGTCCTTTTTTTTCTGTCCACAATCAGGCCAACATTATGGCGAGGTGACCCAGCCGGGGCGGATGGCGTTGACCTCTGTTGCGAAACTTGAGATTAAAAAAACTTGTGGAGTGTCGTTTGTCCTTGTCGCGGCCGCCGGTAGCAAATTGGCGCGACTGATAACCACCTCACTGATTTCTCGATAGGATAATGCTCCCTTGCGCTCGAGTGACTTCAAAAATCTTCTAGACTTTTGGCATTAGTTATCGCTTTGTTTTAGGGGAGTTGCTCTCTCTATCTCACTCTCTCTCTCTCTCTCTCTCTCTCTCTCTCTCTCTCTCTCTCTCTCTCTCTCTCTCTCTCTCTCTCTCTCTCTCTCTCTCTCTCTCTCTATCTCTATCTCTCTCTCATGATAGGATATGGATGCTCCCTTTCTCATGATAGGATATGGATGCTCTCTTGAGCTCAGTGACTTAAAAAATCTTTTAGGCTTTTGGCATTAGTTCACTTTGTTTTAGGGATTTCCTCTCTCTCTCTCTCTCTCTCTCTCTCTCTCTCTCTCTCTCTCTCTCTCTCTCTCTCTCTCTCTCTCTCTCTCTCTCTCTCTCTCTCTCTCTCTCTCTCTCTCTCTCTCTCTCTCTCTCTCTCTCTCTCTCTCTCTCTCTCTCTCTCTCTCTCTCTCTCTCTCTCTCTTTACGAAATTAACTCATTATTCTTACTGTAACAGTAGCTTTTTTTTTCACTCAAAAAAATCCGAATCGAATAGTCCCAATGTTTCACCCAATGTGCGCTGGGTTTTCAAAACTGTACTGCGCCTTCATTCAAAAACTGGCATTTTTGTTTCTGTTTCTTTTTTTTTTTAAAGTTTGTTTTCTGACTAAGCCTTAATTGTGTAGCACAGAAGTTGAACATTATTTACAGTTGGGAAAGCCTTGAATTTGGCCAGTCGGTGAATATGCATGTATTTCTCTATAATTTAAGCTTTTTTTTACCACGAAGGATTTTCGCTAAGGTTTCAATTCGACAAAGATAAGGGTGACGTCACTTATCTTCGATTTCAAATTTCTATCCATTCAGCACTATGAATCAAGATTACCTATATTGCAACTCTGTCACTCTTTGCAACTGGGAGATTTCCATCACGCTACCTTTTTATTTCTTTACCGACAGAACATTAGCGTTCTGTAAAAAGAAGAGTAATCATGGTTATCGTTAGTTTAAGAAAAAAAGAAAAAAAAAGACCTAAAAAGCAGCACGGACAGTATGCATTATTCACACAATTTTATGAGTCTCATAATTATTATCCTTTTCCGTGCGCGTATTTCATCGCAAAAAGACACAAATCGTAATGGTTTTGTTGATAACTTGCCAGAGTATATTTTAGATACGCTTGCTTGTCTTGTAGGTTTTTAGAGCTTACATTTACAGGGCTGAACTTTATTTCCATTCGTCTTATAAATAATTGAAAGGCTCAGTACACCGTTCTCCAACATCCTATCGAGAATTGTCAATGCTCAATCGAAAAATTTGGGAAAGTTGATTTTCTTGAAATTTTCCCAACTTAATAAGATATCCTGTAGGTGATGTGAGTGAGGTTTTATTCTTTTTGAGAATTGTCAATGGCTCGATCGAAAAATTCATGGAGTTGATTTTCTTGAAATTATTTTCTACTTGATTGGATGTCCTGTAAGCGATATAACTTCGGTGTTATTGTAATATGTTAAGGGGAATGGGAAAACTGAGAACGGCGCATGCTTTATAAACGGAATTGACCCTGTAGAAGCAAAGCTTTTGTCATTTTAGTTTTTCTTCAGTGTTTCTTGTCCGTTTTTAACCCGCTTTCTATGTGTTTCTTCTCTATACGGGGTAAAAGCTAGGTTGTTTTTGATGCAAAGAGATAACGCAGCTTTGTTGAAGTCTCTTAAATAAACGAAATACAGATAGCACAAAAAATGCTGCAACCGTCTTAAAGTAATCCTACTACTGATTTTCATTTTTTTTTTTTAATTAAATTTGATCTAGATTTAGGATCATAAAGCCTAGTCTTGCTTTAATCCCAATGTAAAGTAAATCATGTTTATAAAATTCCTTGGTTTTTTATGCTTTTTTAAGTGCTGTGTTTTCTTATTCAGTCGACTCCTTTAGTTTAATAGAAATTAATGGGATTCATCAGAAAGAAAGTTCTCCTCGGCTGTGGCGCTTAATTTTTAAATCGTTATAATCGTTCATGTTCACTTCCGCTTTGTTCAAGGCCATTAAGGCCCTACGTTAAAATAATGTAATAAAAAATTATACCATTCTGTAACTTCGTGGCCCCGTTCCGATCTCTAGAGATAAGAGTAGCCTAAATAGCTTGTGGGTTTGGGGGTTTTTTTTGTTTGTTTGGTTTTTTTTTTGGTTTGTTTTTTTTTTACAGATAGAGGAGCATAATGCTATTGAGTCCCGATTATTGTGTAATATGTTATCAAATGTGTTCTTGCATCCTTACACGCAAAGCGACTGTGTATACGTGTATATATGTTTTTACTGAGACAATGATTCCGCTATTCGTACAGCCACAACAGCATGATTGTGCTATTCACACGGCGATATTATTTACGAAGATAATTTTGCTAAAATCCTTCCAAAAGATTTAAGAATTGATAATGGTCTCACTGCAACGATAGCCACTTAATTATTTTTTTAAAAAGCTTTGTTAACATGTGAATAGCATTTAAAGTCTTATTTCTACGATATATATATATATATATATATATATATATATATATATATATATATATATATATATTAAAAATTATTTTCTATCATGATGCTTTATTATGCTCTGTGGTTGCATGGCTTTTAACCTCGAGGTGGACAAAACAGGTTTACAAAACACTTTATTGATCTGCTTGTAAACAGCAGTTTTTACTAACATCTTGAGAACGAAGAAATTTTAACCTTTAAATATTTCGCAATTTTTTTTTCAAAAAAAAAAATAAATAAATAAAACGAAATTATCATGCTTTTGGCTCAAATTTATTCGTTCCTTGTCACATTAAAGTCGAACTTTCGCCAGCATTTATAAAGTCAATTTCTTCTGTTTCAGCATTAATTTTCGACGCGGCATTTGACACGATGGACGAAAAGCATTAATTTTGTCTTTTGTTATTATATAATGCTAAACATGCAGAAGCTATAATTAAAAAATGTGTGCTTGCTTCCCCCCCCCCTCTCTCTCTCTCTCTCTCTCTCTCTCTCTCTCTCTCTCTCTCTCTCTCTCTCTCTCTCTCTCTCTCTCCCTCTTTTTTTCTCTCCTGCTTTCTCCCTCTCTCATCTACACTCCTTTTTTTTCTCTTTCTTTTCGCTTTTTATCTGTCTACCCCTTCCTTTCTCTCTTCCCTCTCTATCTCTATCTCTCTGCCGCTTTCAAAAACACCTTCCATAAACACTCAACTACACGTTCTTCTCAAAATTTGCATTTGGTGATTCCCACTTCTTTCTCTTTTCTCTCCACAACCCCGGTGTGTTAGGTATCACTGGTTATGGTGCACTGGGCTGGTAAAAATTCATCAGTCACAGTTCAATCAAGCTTAATCTTTCGAACTAACCTCCGCTTTACAGTCGTTTTTCTTCGACTTTTTATTTTTCACAGCTTACTTCTTTTCTTTCGTTTTTTTTTTTTAATTTTATTTACGCTTTTGTCTCATCTGGTACTTGTCAGGCGACCCATATTTTTCTCTGTTCTATCCGGCAACGTTGTAATTTCCCTTCCAACTCTTCGTTGGTCTCCAGGAAAACCGGCATCTCCACGACTCCAATGAGGAGCTGAACGCCCAGCTGCTGAACCAGTGTATCGGGGAGGGCAAGAGCTTGCTGGAGTCCAGCATGGAGGGCCAGTCCCTGGCGCAGGAGCTCGAGCACCTCACCAAAGAAGAGGTGAGAAGGGGTCGAGCGATAGCTAAGCTGATCTAGGTTGAAAACATAAGAAAGGAGAGAAAGGTGGCGGGGGAATGCATCATTTTTTTCCTGCAAGATGTTAAACTTTAGCAGAGATGGTCACGTTTAAGGGTAGGAATTTTTTTTTTTAATCGAAGAGGAAATTTGAAACTGTGAATAGCAAATTTGAAAGAGATTGGTAAAATGGACTGTGAGAAGAGGGTGACAAAAAGAGAAAGATGAAGATGAAAGAGACGACATTGTATTTAATGATGAAAGATTTAAATGCGCGTCAGCTTCTGGCGCATGATCACTATATTCAATCTTGGTGTCAGTTGGAGTATTTAAGCTATAGTAAAAGTTTACAAGTTGGGTAGAGGACAGGCAGAGGGAAAGGGAGATGTAGATGTAAAAAAAAAAAGGATCTAGGGAGATAGGGACGGCAGCCTATTTGGAGAACGACCGAGATAACTTTAAAAAAAATATCGGAGACAAACATTGTGGGTTTAGAAACGTAGTAAAAATGTAGGATTGAACGTCTTTCCAAGTAGGAAATTATTAAAGGAAAGACAGTAGGTATAACGAGTAGGGTTGGTTCCCAGTTTACAACTTTCTTACCTTTTACGGTTACGACTTTCCCCAGCTCTTGGCGCAGCTAAAGATGGAGCGCGACGTGAACTTCCGGTTGAAGCAGTACGTGGATCGCATCATCATCACCATTCTCGAAAAGAACCCTTCGCTACTAGAGATCACTGTCAGGTGATAGGGCTCATGCCATTTGACTCAGGCATCCATGGTTCAAACCCATAAAAGACTTGACGCGATCAAATCATGCCCTGCCCAGCTTGTTTCAATGGAAATATGGCGATAGGTTCGTGATTGGCTATTAAACAATATTATATTTAGAAGGAAGTAGAATGTTAATGACGACTGGGTAATCGATACCCATACATGAGTAAAGAACTGAAGATTCGACAGCCACGTATTAAAGATGACTTTCAAACAGTGCTGATCAAACTAATCCTCGATATTTTAAACTTTTTGGTGAATGCATTTTCATTATAAGAAGTACTCTTATAAAGGTGAAAATTGACATTACATCAGAATCTGTTGTTTTAGACTTCAAGTGGAAAATGGTGAGCTTCACGGAGTTGCCCAGTGTCCGAAGGATGAGATGTTGGAACTATCTTAGTTCTGATGTTGGGAGAAGCCAATTCATTTCAACAGGTTATATAATTTGAGAGACAGGTGTTGAAGACTGAACACCCCCAGATGGCTGGACAGGCAAGAAAACCGCCTTCACCAAAGGTTACTTTGCTACTGCATACATCATTAAGTGTAATTTTTTTCCTGTATAAGCATGAACATTAAATGCATGTTTGAGAGTTTTCGAAAAAAAAAAAGAAAAAAAGGTTTGAAATGATAAAGGGGAAGAACGAAGCAGCAATGATCACAACATGAACTATATAACGTGTAATGTAAAGACTAAGCATTGAGTTTACCTTTATCACAATGATTCACTGATGGATCCATGGCTCCTCGGGCTGCTACATGTCTTCGCTTCTGAAAGGTAAACTAATACGGCCATCATTTGGTTCTGTCTTTACAGAGTAAAATAATGACTAGAACTTAAATACACTGCATAATGTGTTCGTATTTTGTAGGTTGTTCCTTCATTAGCATTAAAATCATTTCACGATTTCACTTCAATGTCTTGAGAGACAAATAAAACTACATATCCAGCATAGATTGTATAAATTGCAAGACGCCTTAACAATTTTCATATTCATCCCAGCTTCTTAGCATTGTTATTGATTTCTGTTATTGATCACTTACTTGTTTCATTAATAGTTATTTGACTTGGCTATGGGTGGCCTCTGATTCAATATTGAAACGTTTATCGCAGCTGGCTACCTTACTTAGACACGGCAGTAATGCGTGTAGATTGCATCAGGGTTTGGGTCTACTGTGCTTAAAGAATGCAAAGCTTGAATTAAATGTATTTTAAGCTTTCTTGAATTGAACTCTTTATGGCTTTGTATGAATGAATCAATAATCATTACTTTGTTTGATTAGATAGCTTTGAGATTTTTTCTACCTTGTATGTCTCTGAATTTTTTTTTTTTATTTAGCACTAGATCATAGATTTGGCTTTATTTTTTTTTATTTTATTCTTCCAGCGCGTGGAGAAACTCCAGTTAAAACTTTTTCATAGATAAAGTTGATTCTTAAAGTAGTAGCACTGCTAATGGAATGAGGTGTATAAAGACCATCATACAATAAGAAGAGTTAGCTTATTTTGTAAAATTCAAGTCTATTTAGAGATGGTTTTAAACATTCATTCTCATGTACATTGAATAATATAGGCGGCTATGAGTTTCCAAGAGGCAGTGCACCTTTAGACCATTTTCGCAGGAATTAATTGCCTTCTAATGAGTATTTCAAAGGATCTTTACATAGATTAGGAAAGTACATTATTAGCCGATTTCCAAAATTGGGTAAGGCAAACAAGCAAAACTTGGAATACAAAAAAAGCTTGCTTTCAAATACTTGAAAATAAACTTTCCAAAAAAATGTTCAACATTTGAGATTGTCATTCCTATACATTTTGCTTGCCAAAGCTTTTTACAATATGGCATATCAGCTCAGCGTGAAAAAGAAACTTTTAACTAACAAGGGTGTGTGTGGGGGGGCGGAAGAGGAGAGGGTATGGATGAGTGTGTTGTGGAGATCCTTGAGCAGCAGCTGAGAGGAGAAGGATTATAAAAGTTTTTTCTTTATATATATATTTGAACTACCAAATTGACTGGAAACTTAAAGAAACCCCAAGAGGCAACCAGATACCCTGAATATTGATATGTTGAAATGGACTGATGCATGCTCTATTTAAGTTCACTTATGTGTGGCTTCGTGTTACGGAAATTTATTGAGTCAAACTTTCAGTGGGTATTACGCGTTGAGAGTGCAATGAAGACCTTGTTTTCAAAGTCTGAGCGTTCTTTGTTGTTTACTATCCTCTGGGGAGAGAGAGAGAGAGAGAGAGAGAGAGAGAGAGAGAGAGAGAGAGAGAGAGAGAGAGAGAAAATTTTAGCTTTTGGTTGTTTTATTAATTAATTATGAATTTAATGCAAAAGTGTTTTTAGACATTGAGTCCTCACTGCCTTTTTTGTGCGATCCATATTTTTTTTTTATTTTGTCTCTTTCATGTTATGTCAGTTACCCGCTAAATATGATATGAAAGTTGTTCATTGTTTTCTTTATTGTTAACATGCTCGCTGGTTCTAAATATTTTGATTTTTGTTGTTTTACTCCATAAGCGTCATTTACAATTTGTCCAAGAAGCAACAGGTTTTTCTTTGTTGCGAACAATATGTCTCCGTAGGATCTTTTATCTACTTATTTATCTACCTCTTCCTCTCTCTTCTCTCTCTCTCTCTCTCTCTCTCTCTCTCTCTCTCTCTCTCTCTCTCTCTCTCTCTCTCTCTCTCTCTCTCTTCCCCCATTTTTTTTCTTTTTGACTTTCTGGCTCTACATATGTGTTTGTCTCTTTGTCCCTCCATTGTTTTATAACTTTTACAGGGTTTCTAAAAGTTGTGAGTTTTACTCTAGTAGCCAGTGGAAGATAATACTGTTATTTTTTTTTTTTATTGTAACTAAATTTTTTCACGACTGTATCCCACAGGGCTGAACAAAAACATTGCGGTAATTTAAATTATATTTACCCCTGTTTGGCAGATCTCTCAAATCAGCTTGTTAATGTTGAGTGTTCTTTGTTTACGTTAGAGACCAATTTTCATTTCACAGCATCTATCCTCCCTGTCACATGATAATTTTATACTTAAATTAATGGAAGCTGCTTATATTAAAAAAAATCTGCCACTTAAAAAATCATTAAAGAAGATGGGTTACTGATTTATGCAGTTAAGGCATTAAAGTTTTCAGTCTGCAAGCACAGGTCCAAAACTTCTGTAGAATTTTTTTTTCATTTGTAGATTGTTGTTTTAGAGAGCATTATTTTACCACAAAATATGCAATTTTTCCATTTAGCAGATTTCGTACGTAAAATATAGATAGAAAAAAATAAGAATCAAAGATTCTATATCAATGAACTGACCCTCCCTATTTTTGATTTACAAGTTCAGTTACCGCAAACTTGTTCAAATCTGCAATGTGTTCTTCTCCATTGTATAGCATGAGATACAGTCTTTTCTGAGAGAGATCAAAATTGTTTCGCATAAAAGAAAAAGTTTTATCCAAGGAGCTGCAAACCAATGTCTTTATTTGGCCCTATCCAAGATTCAGATATTTCATTCAAGAATGCTGGGATATAGTTAAATGTGAAGACCTTTAAGGATACATTTCATATTTCCTCATTATCTTTATTATGGTTATAATTAAATCTCGATATAGCTAAGTTTTTAATATGGTGCCACTACATATTTTTTAACTTGCATCATAAAAAGGAAATACTTTGTAGGCTGGACCTTTTGAGGAGATCATCGAATGTCATTGTAAGAATAGGAGAAAAAGAAATTTCTTTTTCCCGAAGACATACAAAAATATTTCACTGAAGCAGCTTCTAATATCATTGCTGCTCTCAAAAATGAATCCGATATTAATCTAATATTGGGTTGTTTGAATGGCATATATAGATCGTACAACTCCTACTCTGTTACATGGAGAGAAAATTTTTTTTTATGTGGAAGAGGTAATCGCACTTCAACTTTCTGTATGTTTCATGATTGCATGCTTTTTTGTGAATTTAAGTCTGTTATATTTGGTCTTTATGTTTGCATGTTGTAGAAAATGCAGACCAACGTTCTTGAATTGAATAAGATGTGTGCGGTCAACAAAAGTTTTGCATGACATTGTTTTAATTTTCTATGTTTTTATATTCTATTTATTGTATATTGAGCATTTTTTTCAAGCATTCGACATCTGGACAGAAAGTGCACATGGATTCATTTTCATTGGGTGTCAGAATTTATACCAATCTAAAGCTTTGTGAAGCAAAATCTTGAAAAATTTTATGTAAAATATTGGCATACAAGTTGACAGAATCTGTCTCATAGCTATTATTTCTGAGCCCTGGATCTTTCTGTCATAGAAAATGTGTGTTAACCAAAGCTAATAAGCTTCAGTGAGGAAAATATTTAACTGTTATAGCTTTGCATTCTGTCAATGAATGTGCATGCAGGTCCATGTAGCATTGCCATCAGTGGTCGGTCACATTATTGTATTCATAAGTCCTTTTTAGCAAACATCTCTTTAATTATAGAATATAAGGAAAGCGGTGTATAATACCATGTTAGTTTGGAAATATCCTTTTGTAGAAATACCGTTGTTGTTTTTCGCAGGTAGGGCTTTTATTAGTCTAATATACCAAAATGCAAGCTGCAGCTTTGATGTGAAAGGTTAATTCGTACTTAGAATGACCTTATCAGTATCTTATAAGATTTGCTTGCTTTGTCCATAATTAAGCTTGGCTTGAGCACCAATAAGAAGCCTGATTTAGATATTCTGCTTTTCATAAAGCAAGGGAGTAAGTGCATGGAATTCACAAAGATTGAATGTAAACAATGTTATGAAAACAGCTTTGCAGTTTCACTGTATAAACAGATAGTATAGTTCACACTTTCTTTTTTTATTTACTTTAGATACAAATGCTTATCTATTTTTTACTGTTAAACTGGTTTTCCTGTGTTGTACTATCTGTGATACACTTATCATTACAGTCATCGATGAATATTGATATTTTGTGTTCTAAATAGTTGTTGCTGAACTGATTTGTAAAACTCTATATAAAAGAGTAATGCAGTGTTTATTTTGTCAACCATTAAAACCAATTCAGTTTCCTGCTGATTAATATTGTTTGCTACTTGCAGTACCAGTTTTATCAACTGTGCTTTAGTAAGTTACTAGGTCATGTCTTAACATGTTAGTTTGAAAAATGGAACCTTTTTGTTTGCAATCTGAACCATTTTAAAGGACACTAAAAATACCTGGTTTCATTGTTATTTTTTTTTTTTTTTTTTTTTGGCCTGTGTTAAACTCTGAATACAATTATTGAGCACTGAGACTTCTTAGATGGCGAAGGCAAAATACAAGACAAATTGTACTTCTACCCACCGAGATAGTGATCTGATCCACGTAATGAGTTGTCTACCAAGAGTGTTTGTTAATGAACCATATGGATTCAGAACACTTTCAGTTTGGATTTAATAAACATAAAGAAGAAATATAATGATATCACTTTTAAATTTGAAGTATGATAACTAGACACCAATTTGACAATTTTTATATCATTTCTTTCTGTCTTACAGTCTACTTGATGAATGAGACAGGAAATTGACAATAATTTGAGTGCTGAACAAATCTGAGGAAGGCCAAAGAGGTTGAAAGCCTTTTTGCATGTTTTTGAAAGTGATGTACATGCTGTAGTAAATATATATATTTTTTTTTTTTTGCTATTTCAATTTTTTGCGTAATAACATTGTCTCTAGTTTTGAACATATCTAATAGTTGTTTTTCATTTTTTTTTCATTTATTTTTTTTTGCTGTTGTTGCTTGTTTTTGGGATTTTTTTTTCAGTAGATCACAAATATTGTAAATTACAATCATCTAAAAAAATTATCCTAGTTATAATAACACTAGTTTAAGCTAACCATGAGGGTTTTCCATTTTTTTCATGATTTTGCTT
>JAWDGP010004098.1:475000-490000 GCA_033675545.1 Elysia crispata | reverse complement strand
TTGCATGATTCTTGTTGAGACAGTTTGTTTACTAATAACCATTTTCTAGTAGCTGCTTGTTTATCTTTCACCCAAGGTCAAAGGCCATAAATGTCACTGAACTACAGTGGCCATGGAGGTCAAGATTTCTATTCCTGTCATGTAGCGGCTGTCAAATCTCTCTAATCTCTTTAGATAAATGTAATGCTGCCGGGGATGTGTCTGCCTTTTCGCTGCTTCACCATCAAACATCTCCCAAAGTATTCACAAACTACGCTTTTCCAAATAAAATGTATAATAATGAATATGAAAATGAAGCTTGGCGTATTTATTCTTGGCGATAAACGTGTCTAGCGAACGTCAAGATAATTCTTTTGTGGCATTTGAAATTTGAGGAACGTGTTTTGAATTTATAGACGTGACATTCTTCGTTGTTTCTTTTTCTTTGTTCTGTTTATTTTTTTAACTAAAAAAATCTGTTACCGCCTTTCAGGCAGTTGCAATTAGATAGTGCAGTTGTGGTTTTGTTTAATCAATCATTCATAGATTCATATCATTCTTATTTTTTGTGGTGTTTACCTTCATATTTAACTCTATGAAAACCAATGCCGTCGGAGAAAACCATAAAACGGGCGTGTCTCTGGCAGTAGGGGTGATAGTTTGTGTGGGAAATAGAACCCCCTTCAAAAGTTAATGGAGGAAACTTTCCAAAATAAATTATTAGTTGCCTTTTAGCTGCCAACATTCAATGTTTTATGTCAAGCTTGAAATTGCGATGCAAAATTAATGTGTCATTATAACTGTTTTACCACAGACAAACTGTTTTTAATGTTTTGTCAAGCAAATTCTCAGGTATGATAGAAAGAAGAGGAAGAGACAGAAAAAAGACCTAGACAAAGACAGATAGACAGAATGAACAGACTGTCAAACAGAGACAGAGATGGAGAGAGAGGGAGAGAGAGAGAGAGAGAGAGAGAGAGAGAGAGAGACTTGTAAAGAGAAAGGAAAGACAGGGAGAGAGAGAGACTTTTAAAGAGAAAGGAAAGAGAGGGAGAGAGAGAGAGAGAGAGAGAGAGAGAGAGAGAGAGAGAGGAGGAGGAGGAGGAGGAGGAGGAGGAGGAGGATGAGGGAAGAGGAGAAAGAGAAAAATATATAAGAATTATCACGAATTTTGATTAAAACTCGACAAGTTGGATTAGTTTGAAACGAACCAAAGAAAATGAGAAAAGGATGCTCATTTCTTATAATCTCTTATCAATCGCAAGCTGAAGGAAAGAATATAACATAAGTCGTGGAAACGTCGAAACTTCTTTGTTCTCGCTAAGTAAACAAAGGTCTGTGTTACAGAGTGCGACGTGAGTCCTCGAGAACATTGTGTGTATGTGTGTCTGTGTGGGTATGTAGGTAAGGAGATATGGTGGTGAGCAGTTCAACCGCCAGGGCAACTGGGAGTTTCCTTGCTGTTGGATTCTTCAATGTAAATCTTATCTTTTTTTATGTAGGTTTATTTGTGAGAATCGGCACACACAGTGAACTCAATACACTCGCATATATGAACGCACTTGGCTTAAGTACACACGAACTCCAATTTTCATCTTATCGAGTTTGAAAATACAGAGAACTTTAATTTATCAAGCACATACACGCACCCACGCACGCAAGCACACACCTACACAGTGTGAGTATTTAACTTTTTATCAGTGCGAAGTAAGTTTATTACTCATTTTTCGAAGTTTCCTCGCGTAAGGAAAGGATTTTTCAAAAAAAAAAAACCTACAGTTTTGTAAGCGAAACGAAAAGTATCTCGCAAATAAACGCCTGCATTATTTGGCATTAAAAATCCACAAAAAGGTAACGTCATAGCTACATATCATCGTACCAATTTTTTTCGCAATTTTTTTTAAATTCTTTGAAGGTTTGTTTGTTTTTTTTTTTTTGTTTTTTTTTTGGGGGGGAGGTTACTTTCATTTTAAACGGATAATTTCATAAATGTCGTACCAAATTCTTTTCGCCATCTTTTTTTTTTTAACTCTTTTTAATTCTTTTCCATTCTTTTTTTTTTTTTTTTTGGCTTTAAAAAAAAACAAAAAAAAAAAAACAGAAGGCTTAATTTCTTGACCGCACTAAACAGAGACAGAAGTCATGACTGACTTTCCTCATTGTAATTCCAGTCATGGTTTTCATCCGATTATACAGAAATAAAGCGTGATATTGTCTTGCGTCACTGTGGTCCCTCGAGGACCAGCACAGGAGAGGAGAGAACATAAAATAGAACAATGGACTTGAAACAAAGGGTAGTTTTAGCATTGAGCTCGTAAACTTCAAGAGGGAAAGTATGTAGACTATAAGGTGATGATAATGATGAAGGTGGTAGTGGTAGTAGTAGTAGTAGTAGTAGTAGTAGTAGTAGTAGTAGTAGTAGTAGTAGTAGTAGTAGTAGTAGTAGTAGTAGTAGTAGTAGTAGTGGTAGTAGTAGTAGTAGTGGTAGTGGTAGTGGTAGTGGTAGTGGTAGTGGTAGTGGTAGTGGTAGTAGTAGTAGTAGTAGTAGTAGTAGTAGTAGTAGTAGTAGTAGTAGTAGTAGTAGTAGTAGTAGTAGTAGTAGTAGTAGTGGTAGTAGTAGTAGTAGTGGTAGTGGTAGTGGTAGTGGTAGTGGTAGTGGTAGTGGTAGTAATAGTAGTAGTAGTAGTAATAGTAGTAGTAGTAGTAGTAGCAGTAGTAGTAGTAGTAGTAGTAGTAGTAGTAGTAGTAGTAGTAGTAGTAGTAGTAGTAGTAGTAGTAGTAGTAGTAGTAGTAGTAGTAGTAGTAGTAGTAGTAGTAGCAGTAGTAGTAGTAGAAAAAGAAGAAGAAGAAGAACTACTAGAGCGGAAATAATCCAAGTCCTTAAAGGAAAACATCAAGTGTAAACACCAAGCGTAATGTTCAAATAATGTAGTTCAAGAATACGCCTCAGTCACACTTATTGTTTTTATGGTGTGAAATTCAGTAGATGGTATTCGTTTATAGTAATGTTTCCATTGCACGCGAGGAGAAATTGTTATTGATTAAATGAGTTATTTACTCAAAAAGAGAGAAGTCCGAAATGATTTGCGAATACAATATCTTTTCAAAGCTCTAATCCACACTTTTTCTATTTCTCTGTCTGTCTGTCTGTCTGTCTGTCTGTCTGTCTCTCTGTCCCTCTCTTTATTTCTCTCTATATATCTGTCTATCTATATCTATATCTATCTCTATGTATCTACCTATCCATTTCTCTCTCTATTTCTTTCTTTATCTGCCTGTCTCTATCTGTCTCTCTGTTTATCTCTTTGCCCGTCTCTCTCTCGCTTTCTCTTTCTCTCTTTCTCACTCCCTCTCTCTCTCTCTCTCTCTCTCTCTCTCTCTCTCTCTCTCTCTCTCTCTCTCTCTCTCTCTCTCTCTCTCTCTCTCTCTCTCTCTCTCTCTCTCTCTCTCTCTCTCTCTCTCTCTCTCTCTCTTTCTCTTTTTTTTTTATTTCTCTCTCTCTTTCTATCTCGACCTTTATGTCTTGCTTTCCCTCTATCTATCCCTTAACCCTTCTATAATTATATTTATCTACCTTCAATTTTTTTCTTCCTCCTTACACGTTTTCTCAATTTCTATCTTTCTATTCCTTCCACATTTTCTGACTCTTTATTTCCTTCCTGTTCTCGTTTATCCTCCCGTGCCTCTTTTTCAAAGAAAATTTTACATCAAAGGATGGATAATATAATTTTTTTTCTTGATTTCACTGCATGGTCATTAAAAAAATGCAGTACCGTATACGAGAAAACAAACTGCTCATACCACTGTTTAAAGATATATAGATAAACAATTCATAGCTGGCTGCGTATATAGTTATTTATTCGTAACCTAACTGATTTTCGAAAAGTACAATTCAAGCAAACATTAAAATTAAAGAAGCCCAAAGGCAAAAAGCTGTAGTCGCTTTGTTCCAATTAAAATACATTTTTGTGACTTCAACTTGTCGGGTATTGATTAGAACATAGCGCAGGTTTTGACAAGCACGTCTGCAACATTCAGAAGCTACGGTCTATCATTCGTAAAAGTATGAAGGTGTGGGCCACTGGGCCTATATGTTTACTTAGTGGCTTTCACGCTTGAAGAGCGGCAAGTCGGACTTCCGGTTGCACGATCCAATGGGAGGGATGGTGTATGTCCAGTGCGAGCTGGGCCAGCAGAAGGGAGATGGCTGTAAAAGTAAACTCTCTCGCTTACTTTAGTACGCTTAACACACATAGCATGCGTTAACCTAGACGAAACACTAGTTTATTTAACCTCATAATATGAACAGTATAGTTCTAATATTATAATCTAGTGTGTAAACTATTATTTTTACTTTTTTTGGCAGGAGTGTAGATAAGTTCCAATACTATGTTTGTTCTCCTGATATCCTTGTCATTCTCCTTCCTCCTTCAGTGCCAACACTGTGTAATCTAGGTGGCAACAGTGAGAAATCTTTGTCTCTTTAGGTCAGCCAGTAGCTCTTAAAAGCGTCAATTGGTTGCGATCTCTGCCCTTCTTCTAGTGTCGCTAAACAGTGAGTAGTCATTGTCTATTCCCCTCCAATAGCAATGAAAAATGCCACCATTGTAAAATCTATATGTCTCCCGCCCCCTCCAGTGGTTGCAGATGGCTAACATTTTGTAATCTCTATCTTTCTAGCACAGAAGAGCGCCATAAGTGTATCATCTATGTTTTCTAACCCAAGGCTTTAATCTAAGCGAACTGCAAAGCACAGATTGCTATCCTAGCAACAGCGTTGGAAAAAGAGTTTTACTGCAAATAAAATATCACAATGTGTCAACAAGAAATCGTGTCCGAAAGCAGGGTACATCTTCTCTATGGTAGCTCTGAAGAGTGCCAAAAGTGAGTTATCTAGTTCATTTTCCGGTATCGTAAAGAGCGTCAATAGTGTGTTATCTGGTTCATCTTCCCGTGGCGTAAAGAGTTTCCGTGAGTTATCTAATTCATCTTCGGTAGAGTAAGGGGCGACAACAATGAGTTATCGATATATCTGGTTCATCTTCCGGTAGCGTAAAGAGTTCCAGTGAGTTATCTAATTCATCTACGATAGAGTAAGGGGCGACAACAATGAGTTATCGATATATCTGGTTCATCTTCCGGTAGCGTAAAGAGCGCCAATAGTGTGGTATGGTTCATTTTCGGCACCGCTGAGGAGCACCAAAAGTGTATAATCTGTATCTCCTTCCACAGTAGCTCTGCAAAGTGCCAACAGCTGCGTGTTGTTTTTATCTTCTTTTCCGGAAGCGATGAGGAGCGTCGATTGTTGTGATATTCATCGACCGCTCCGGAACAAGTAACCGATACAGCCAGTGGATAAACGGATAAGATTAAACTCTCAGCTTTCAAGCGCTACTGGGCACCACGTAAATTCCTTCGTGATGTAATAAAATCCTACACCATCTACTTGTGGATGGTCTATGCCAAAACATTTTGTCGTGGTAGTTATACCTTCCGGGTTATATGCAATATTACTAGTTCATATTTTTATGCAAATACGTACACATTTCAACCATCTTTGCATTTTTAACCATCTTTGATTTGTCTTCTATAACCATAAAATGATATCCGCTCTATTTGAAGAGAAGCTACAAACAATGAAAAAAGAATTAACTGATGCTGCACCGTGAACTATAATTACGAACATTTTTTAGAGGAATTGATGCATTAAATTGAGCGTGGTTTCATTGATTTTGGTTGGTATTTAAAAAATGAGTAGGAACTTTGCGATACATGGTAGCCCTTGTCCGATCCTTAGCTTACGACCGTGGGAAAGTAATTTAATGTTAGCATGCCACGGCCCTGTCTTAGCAATTGAGAAGAATAATTATTAGCTAGATACTTGCAACATTAATTAATCATCCTTTGTGTATTTGAGGATTTTGCCGCATGACTTGTGCGATTATTTTGTAAAACAAGTTAAAGCAGGTAGGGACAGTCTATGAATCGAAACCAATAATAAAGTTACACACAACTTTGTTTGGTGGGTTTCGTATTAAATTATGCTTACATTCTTGTTGGTTGTTTTTGTATTTTTTTTATTTTTTTTTTTTTTTTTGGATTGGATACTACGTTTTCAAGTGAATATTTTTTCTTTAGTGTGCTTAGGGTTCGGGATAAAATCGATTTACAGATTTAATCTTTTGCAACTTTTGAAAAGAGGAAGCAATACTTTTTTTCTCCTAGAGTCTGCACAGATAAAATGGAGAGAGTCTGAGAGTA
Source organism: Elysia crispata (assembly GCA_033675545.1). NCBI lineage: Eukaryota > Metazoa > Mollusca > Gastropoda > Plakobranchidae > Elysia > Elysia crispata. Next base: position 483,760 of record JAWDGP010004098.1, on the reverse strand, counting down.
AAAGAAAAAAGAGGGAGAAAATCAGAGAGAATGGGTGATACACAAAGGAGCAGTAAAAAAGAAGAGAGAAAGACAGGGGTGGGGGCAAAGAGCAACAGAAACAGAACAACTTAATTTTGGAATTGGCATAAAGTTACAATGCACAAAAATCTGCTCCTTGATCCTGAGCCACTGAGAGAACGAAAAAAATGCGAAAAAAAGAGAGAAGAATCACACCGATGTTTAAAAAGAATGAAACACCTCCTGCTATTTGCTCTCTTCTGTTTCCTGCAGAGGCGGGAAAGAGACCCTAAACACAATGGTCGCCGAAACCTTTGTAAATATTGACACTCCAACAGTGTGAGGCAATCTTGTTACAGCTGTGCCGGATAACAAAAGCATTTTGTTAAAAAAAAAAATTCCCTTGCCTCGAATGTATGGACATTGACTGGGTATGTTGCACAAACTGGATTTTATTAACGGACATGTAAAAATATTCATCTTAATGCAATTGAATTGGAACTTATAAATATATACAATCGTGAAAATTATAACATGTAGGCCCTACATGTGAAAATCGTAATTTATGAAAATTGCATGGAAATATATTTTTTTACGTAACAGAAACGATTCGTTTTCTTTTTCATGTTTCATCCATATGATGCTTTTTGCCTTTCGCATCTGATTGTATCAGAGTTGATATGGGCATTCATGATATGTCAGCGAGCTATGTCTTTCCTGTAATGAGTAAATAAAATGTTTATTTTAGATAACAAAGCTTAACAATTCTTCTAAACTTCGACCTCGTTCCCATGAATCTTGTAAAAGGTTTTCTCGCCCAATACTACAAGTTTATAACTATGTGACAGACCATCCCCCCCCCCCCCCCCCCAAAAAAAAAAAAAAAAGAAAGTCACGTTTTAATTTTATCTTGAACTTTGCAGTTTGGATAAATTTTTATAGTCGGCATTAACTGGGCTGTCAAAATGGAGATTTTGTTGGGTATTAAAACTGAATGTGAAAATACGCGCTTTACAACTGTATCAGTGTGTGTATATACATAAAGAATGCACTTCCTTGAGAGAAAAGTGGTATGAATATGGGACGAGAGAAGGGTCAAGAGAATATCAATACATAATAATAGCTTACAATCTTCAGATAATTATAGTATACATAGGTGAAAAAAAACCAAAAGCTAAAACGTTGAATTTGCCTTTAAACACCTTGAAATGGCTTCCGATGATTATATATGTTAGGCCTTTTTACTGTTAATAATTAGAGGAGAAACAATACAGTTTCAGAGAAAGTAATTAAAAAAAGTTTGTCTCTATTTTTCAATTCAATCTCAAACTGACAATAATTATATTGCACTACTTTTTTTCAGTCTCTTTGAAGGCTTTGGATCATATAAAATTGTTCACATGTATTTTTCCCTGGAGCTGGACAAAAAAGAAAAAGAAATGAGTCGCGTTTCTCCGCTTTATTCAATAATTATTGTTCTAAAGGAGTGGTATATATTCAGAGACGATAAAAAGTTCTAAAATCTACGAAGTTAGACAACCAATATAGCGTTTCAATTGAGCTTGAGAAGAGAGCTTCTATCTTAAAACTATTACATGCCAAGCTTGATACGTAAAAATGCCTGAGATCACCGTGTTGTGGACGAACTATATCATACAACAATGTAAACCAAAAAATTCGTTTCATTGAGCGCCGTGTGTTGTTAGGGACTCTCACCATAATATGTAATGGTATCAATTGGGAAGCGTTACAGGCGAAAAGCTCTGTAAGTACAAAGTGCCGAGCACGCTCCTCACCAAGTTTTAGAGCCGGCAGTGACATCACACTATTTCTCCTTATTTCTAAGATGCAACAATGCTCTAGCATGTGCAACTACGATGCTCTAAACAGCGCTTTGTGGAATGTCTTTGCTTTTAGCTTCTGCCTATTGCAAGAAATTAAAAAGGCATAAATCAACATTTTTCTCTGTTTTATTTAACATTAAAGACTTTGTCGAAATCTTCGATAACTTTTTTTTTTATTTCATGAAAGTCAAAATGTCTAAAAGATTTGCGTGCTTTTACATGAATGTAACAAAACCATTGATTTAATACTACGAAAACAGAGTTTAAAAAGTCCAAGGACAGTATAAGTAGCACGCAAAATTACCAATCTCTTATCATTTTATCTTCTTCTACAGTTTTAAACTGTCAGCAAATTCAAGAGTGTATTGAATTTGCGTGATCTTTACTTTCTCCACTTTAGATAATTTATTGATATAGAACGAACATTGCCCGACCAACAGTCTGAAATGGATACTCTTCAAGGAAAATTATTAGTGGCGTAGATAAGGATAAATGACAGCTTATGAAAGGTCAAGAGGCGCTGGAATAGTTGTCTTTTTTCTTATCTCACTTTCGGCTGTTGATGATAAATTTCCCTGAAATCACTTTATTGTCTCGCAGACTATAAGTTTCATAAGAACCCCAATAATATCATATGTGGTAAAACGCTCGCCCCAATTCCTAAGGGATCATTCATTGCACGTTCGAACTCAATTCGCCTTTCTGATTGGCCCTATTCAAATCTATTCTGCATGTCGAAAGAGGGTGTTGAATAGAAAAGAGGAATGAGATCACCGCCTTTACGAAGCTTAAATCAAATCTTTAGTCAATCTTTATCATTTTTCAGATCCCTCTGTATCACTGCATTATAATAAAAATATCTGTAGAGACATAGCACTTAAAATATCCTGATCATCTATTAAAATAAAGGCTAGATGTTTATTAGAATATAAATTGCTACATAAACGTAGGTGGATAATGGAATTACAGAACGCCTATTTGTCGCATAGCTGAGCCTATGAAGAAAGTTTAGAGAAAAATAATGTAGCCGTTATTATTTTTTTCATTTTCGCGACCTTGTTGAATCATAGCGACATAAAATGGAAATTGCTTGTTGTTCCAATGAAATAGTTCTCAATTAATTCACCGCCTCCGTTACATGTCAAAATATTTTTTTTTTTTTTTAAGATACCATTCAATTATGCTGGTTGTTTTTTTTTCTTTAACGTTTGTACAATACTTTCACCAGCACGATGACTGTATTCAAACCCTTGTTTGTGTGATAATTATCAGTTCTAAAAGTTGTATAAGGGCAGGGCTATACTTTCCTAGGCCACGTAATGATAATAATAATGTGGGAGCAAAGAAGCCACCAAGGCATGAGTTCCAAACTGTCAGCAATCTTTCACAATACGCATACGATTGGTCAACCAGTGGACTGACTGACCGACATACGACATAGTACATGGAAGATGCGAAAACATTTCTGTGGCACAGACATGATTGTCCAGCAATCTCTCATTGTCTCCAGTTCACTCTTTATCATGCCCAGCGTAAACTGTTTTGAACTGCACCTAAATGCTCTCTCTCTCTCTCTCTCTCTCTCTCTCTCTCTCTCTCTCTCTCTCTCTCTCTCTCTCTCTCTCTCTCTCTCTCTCTCTCTCTCTCTCTCTCTCTCTCTCTCTCTCTCTCTCTCTATCTATCTATCTATCTCTATCGCTCTCTTTCTCATCTTTTCTTTCTCTCTCTTTAGTTATCTTCCCTCTGTCTTTCACTCTGTTCTTTCTCTTATTCTTCCTTTATTTACATCATTTCTGTCCAAGTTTTTTTGGCCTCTTTCTTGGTATTTCTCCCTTTCTGTTCATTTCCATTCTCGGTTTATTTACAACCCCTCTGGTTTATTTTCACTACGTAGCATTCTGTCTATCTTTCTGTCTGATCAGAGAGATCTTACGACTATCTACATGTCACCAAACCAATACATCTACCCTTAATGGGCATCTGAGATTTCTTAAATTTCCATTTTCACCCATTATACTCGACTTCTTTGCGCTTTGAAGCACCCTTGATGTTAGCATTCAGGTGTTTTTACCCCCAGTGACACACACAAGCGCTAAACATGACTCTTGGCAGCAAGTGTGCCTTGTCGGGGACAAAAAGTGCTGTGCGGCTACCTCAAACCCGTGGAGATGGACAATAGCCCCCGGCAAATTGGTCAGACCTCCAGGATAATTGATTGTCCACTCTGGGGAGCCCGGACTGTATGTTGGGGATGTTTGACCATTGTTCTGGTTAGACGTAACTGACCGCATTCAGGTCTCAGTTCCACAATATGGCCTGCATTCATTCTCGTAACATAGTGACATTTTTCTTTTTGAGTCCATCTAATAATTATAATAGTTGCATATTCTTTAAAGAGCTCTAAGAATGAGAAACTATTCACTCTTGTTAGTGTCCAAAAATACGCTTTTTTATTTGGCTTCAAAATACCGCTTACGTGACATTAAAAATCGACTGTGCGAGTTGGTTTTTTTCGCTGAAACGAATCAAGTAAAGGAATTTTCTCTTTCTCTTTATTCACCTGCTGCTCAAACTAAAGTATGGACTGAAATATCCCAGAGATTTCATTTTCAAACAATCCGTTGTTATAGATTTTTTTTTGAATTACTTCAATTTTTCTTTTCTTTTTTTTTTTTGTTTTCTTTTCCTTGGTGATTGTGTCGATAACGTGTGTTTCTCTTCGTTTTATATATTTCATAATTTTTTATTCGCTCCATAATACTTTTCAAGACTACAGGTTTTGCGTCCCTATCACTGGGAGCGGGACATATTATTATTGTGTCATGTACTATTCAGAGACATTTACTCCCCAGCAGTATCGTGTTTCAGTCACCAAATTTTCTTGACCCGAGATTTGTGTAACGTGGCAGCTTCGAGTACCTAAGGGGAGAGCTTTTAAGTAACATTACGCTTTGATTTATTTCTATCAATGGTGGGAGAACTCCTATCATACTCCACACCTCACCTCACGCCCATCCCCTTACAATAAACGCAAAACAGAACAGCGGACATGGGACATGTGAAAACCATTTATAAATTACATGTATCTCTACATTAGACGTCTCGCGAACATTGTGTCCAGTTGACATTCAGTCCCAATGTCTTGAATCCAGAGTTTCTAGCCTCATCTGCTGTTGACCTCATCCTGCTACTACCCGCCCTACTGAGTAGGAACACTATATAATCCTCTTTCTTTTCTTATTTTTTTTATATAAATAATGAGTCTTTACAAGCTCAACAGGGGGATGGAAAAAACAAATTATGAATCCAGCTAAAAATAATAACAAAAAGTAAATTTGCACGGTGGGCCGTACACAGAAAAAGAAGCAAAGATCATAGGCGTATCTAGCCTGTCATTAGCATCCTCCTATTGTCGATTCTCAAATTTTGAGACTGATTCACCACCATCACGATAAAATTATTCTCTATCGAGGCTCGGTGACGCGCTAAGGAAGAAGAAACTCAAAGACCTCAAGCTTCACCTTTGGTTGCCGTATGGAGCAAAGTAAATGAAACCATAACCATAATCAAAATAGGAATTATTATTGTTCTTCACTCTTCCCTTTTATCCTAAGACACCTTCCAAACTTGAGAGACGATGAGCCATAGTCATAATATCTACGTGAAGTTCTTTCGAGCTTTTCTGTAAGTGTAGCTTCTTCTTGTTTGGACAGGCGTATTGTTCTGTGTACAGTTGTGATAAGACTACTTGGACAATCATGCCGTGTCAATATTTGAACTGGCCTGGTTCATACGTTGGGGAATTTATCTTGTCCTGCGTGGACTTTGACAGCAGCTTCAAACAAAATACGGTCTCTTGTATGACGTATCCTCAGTTCTTCTATAAGCTAGATCTAAATACAGTGGATAATATATCTCTCTTCCATATTATGCTAAGAGGACGTTAGACGATCTAGTTAAAAGCCTGACTCTTGCATGAAGAATCAATTATTTTTTTGTTATTTTTTTCCTTTAAATTTGTGGTTATATACTTTACTTTCCGTTCATAACACGCATAAGAGTTCAGTCATTTAAAACAAAGCTGGCTGACTTCTTCAACAAGCTTTCATATCTATTATTATTATTATGTGTATGTGTGTGTGTGGGAGGGGAGGTCTTAAGCACGAAATGTAGATTGAAAAATATCGAAAATAGAATTTAGGGATGTGGAAGAAGATAAGGATCAATGGAAAATGTTAAGCAATGCTAAAATGAAATAAGGGTTCTATATCGCAGCAGTATACAACGAATTATAAATTTGTGAAGAGACCCTGATCATAATAATAATAATAATAATAATAATAATAATAATAATAATAATAATAATAATAATAATAATAATAATAATAATAATAATAATAATAATAATAATAATAAGCAGAAGAAGAAGAAGAAGAAGAAGAAGAAGAAGAAGAAGAAGAAGAAGAAGAAGAAGAAGAAGAAGAAGAAGAAGAAGAAGAAGAAGAAGAAGAAAAATGATTAAATAATCGTACATACAATAATTATATTTCTATCGCTGTCTCTCCCGAACTGCTCAATTTTCATTACTCCAATTGCTATTTCTAACAACTGATGTTGCTTTAGCTTTGCGGATTTGAAAACTAAGGAGCAGCTATTGAGAATGGGTTACTTTAACAGAAATAAAATAAAAAAAATGGTTTTAATACATTATTTTAAATCGAACACAATACATAGTTCAGAATATTTGCCTAATATTTAATTTTAAATAATGCATAAAGATTACGTTTCGTTTTATTAGATCTGCTGAAAAGTTAAATTTCAGAAGCATACTCGTATTTTGACGAAAAATTCATAGTTTGGTACCCCACTTCAAGGTAACTCAGCAAGGTTACTATTTCATCTCGTTGAGACCACGTTCACGAATCACCCTTTCCTGCTTGTCTCTTTGATTCACAATCAGTTTCGAAGCCGCCATAGCGAGCCTCAGTTATTTCTTGACAGTGGTCTCAACTTTCTCATGCACTTGGAGCTCCTCAACCACCTGTCATGCCCTTTACTTTCGTGTGTGTGTGTGTGTGTGTGTGTTTGAGAGAGAGAGAGGGCGCCTGTGTATGTGTGCTGTATGTTATTGATCTAACTCCCTCCCCCCACCCCCCACCCCTCTCATTCCTTCTCTATCACTCTCTCTTTTTCTCTCTCTCTCTATCACTCTCTATCTATCAATTTATCTATCAATTTGTATGTTTTTCTCTCACTTTCTTTTTCTTTGCCCTTTTAAATTTGAAAGGAGGAGAAGAAGAAGAAGAAGAAGAAGAAGAAGAAGAAGAAGAAGAAGAAGAAGAAGAAGAAGAAGAAGAAGAAGAAGAAGAAGAAGAAGAAGAAGAAGAAGAAGAAGAAGAAGAAGAAGAAGAAGAAGAGGGGAAAAAAGGCTTGAACCTTTTGTGTAAGAATCCAAAACAGCTTCTGTTTTAAAATGTTGTATTGCATACTCTGAAGCTTCTTTTTGTTTGCAATAACACTGTGTATAGAAATAAGAGATTCATAATGAGAGTATTTTGCTTTTGGGTTGTTTTTCTGATTAGTAGGTGTGCTATAAGTTCACCGCATAGATTTAAGAGACGACACAAAATTCTGCCTCTACTGTTCTCAGATTGGTTAGAGACAGAAGTGACATTTCATATTTTTTCTTATATTAAGTTGCCAAAGTCAACCTTTCTTTTAGATCATAATCGTTTACTGGCGTGAAACATGGCAGTAACTGATCACAGTTCGCAGTTCATGTGACCTTTCACCCTGACTTTAAGAGACTGATCTCCGCAAATACGAATAATTAAAAGGTGCCTTCTTTAAAGGCTGTGGCGTAAGCAGTACTTTTGTGCAACCAGCGTTGATTTCTTATCAACAAATTTATTTACCAATGAATGAATCGATTAATTTATTTTTAAATTGTCTTTCGTGAATTTATTGTTCTCAAAACAATGGATATAATTTTATTCATCCTTTCATTCGAAGATTGATCCCTTAACATATTTAGCTTCTTAGATAAACTCGATGCAGAGGCCTACTTCCTGCATCATGCCGATAACCATTCTTTAAAGTTGGATATGGGGAAAGTTTCTTCCTTTCACTAGCATGTTTGCTCCACCCTAGTAACCATAGAAGACCGGCCTTGGCAGGTGAAACTTTTGAAACGGGGAAATGTTTTCATAACTGTTATTTCTGCCCTCCTCCCTAAAACTTTTTTTCTCTTCTTCTTTTCCCCTCGTTCTCTAAGACTCTGAAAATGGCTTAGGAGACTGAAATATTATCGTTAACTTTTCTTTTTTCTTTCTTTGGTCCGAGGAAGCATTGTGTTGTCAGTAATTGAAATTGGACCAGCCTCTCTGGTTAGACTCGCCATCGTGGCTCGGCTCGGTGAATCTGTGTGCGATAAACGGACGATGTTTGGCGTTCCTATCACGACGGAACTGATGGTCGGTGCAGCAGAATTTAACCGCTGAGGGAACAGAATAAACAGTCGAAACAGAGTGGATATCGGGGTATATGGGAGGTTCGGATAGTTTAGGTGGTTTGGGGGAAGGGGGGGAGGAATTTTGGATGAGATAAGGATAGAGACAGAGGTGGAGAGGACGAAATGAAGAGGTGCGTTGGTGAAGAAAAGGAAAAGGAACGCGGAAAAGAGGGTAAATATCAATGGTGCGTGGAGAGTCGAAGTAGAAGGACTGAGAAAACTGGGAATTTCAAAAGGTATTGAAATGGTTCAAAGCAGTTATGGTGAAGAGGAATAAAGAGGCGGAGAGATTTAACAAAGAGGTTTGCCGCTTAGACTAATAGGCAACTTTTAGTAAACAAAACCATTTAGTCTAAACGTACAGCCTCCAATCCAACCGTACTTCTTTCTTTGTTGATAATTATG
>JAWDGP010004098.1:452500-472500 GCA_033675545.1 Elysia crispata | reverse complement strand
GTGAGGACAGCCACCAACTAGCGCAGCGAGACCAATTAGTATCAGCAGTTTAAAATGCATGACACACCTCGGCCTAATTGAATAAGAGCTAGTGGTAGCATCGCTTCATTTGTATTTTATGTTGCCAACACTATGAGTCATCCCTTCTACCTCGCATTACAGGTCAATTTAGGCATAAAATAGAGAAATGGTGATTTTATAATTTTCTTTTAGTTACAAAACCTTCGCCTTTTCATGTATCTGCTTTTGGAAAAGAACCGAACCTATTTAGTAATAATGAAAAAAAGGCTTTTTTTTTTAATTACTCAAATTGCTTTACAAATATGTCTTCGATAGACCATTATCTTCCACTATGCCCGCTGAACTTAGAGAGTAGCAACTACTTTAGACAACGCGTTTCTGTAGCATATTTGCTTATTGAAAAGATCTTTTACTCCCTACAACCATTTGATTAAGATTTTAAAAAATGTGAAGTGAAGAACATTTTCTAAGGATTCAACATCGCTCTTGGCCAATTCAAGGTTCGAACTCCATACCTGCTGATCCGAGAGTTGAGGGGCTAACTTGTGATCATGATGCGGTCATCTAAATCTGCACTAGGATTCAGATTTCTAGTTTAAACATCGATGTTCAGAACTGGAGACACGAAGTTCAAACAGGGTCACAGTGACCATAACATTTTGTCTCTACCACAAATCCTGGCCTCAGGATAAAAGCATTCATAACCTGGATTGTCTGTCTCTGTTGAAGGAATCTTACTTAGGGGACTTAAAAATTCTCAAGAGACTGTCTACCTTAAAATCTCATAGCAGTTTATGAGGCCGAAAATTTTAATGCTGGGTAGGATTTGATTTTTATCCTCTAAAAAAAAAATGTGACGGTTTCTTGGTTCTAGCTTTTGGTTCTGATCTCATTCAGAGGGTTCATTGTTGTTTAAGAAAAAAAAAGAAAAACATTTTGATCCTTGCCTTACATAAGGTGTAATATGAGCGCGTGTATACATATATATATATATATGTGTGTGTGTGTGTGTGTGTGTTTAATATAATATGTGTGTGCATGTGCTTCTTAAACTCTCTTTAGGACTTATGTGTCATTCAGAAAATACCTTCGTACCAAAACTCAATTTCCAGCACATAAAGTAAGTTAATTATTCCTCTTTTCTTTGTGCAATAATTTTAAGTTTGGAAGGGAAAGCTTGTCATATTAAGCCGCAATATTGAACGGGTTATTAGTTTCAAACAGGGGCAGACAATGTGTCAAAGTTTGTCAGAGCAGCCAAGGAAGAAATGGTGTAAAAACCCAGAGGGAATGGATGATTGAAGGTGGTTTTCATTTCTGACGCTCATTAAAAGTTGAACTACAGTAAGGACTTTGCCCATGAAGTTTGTTATAATTCAAACATCCGTATAGAACTGTTTTCGTTTAATCACTGGTTATATAAAGAATATGCATAACGCGATCTCAGAAACACCCTTTAGACACTCTTTATCATGTGTCTAGACTCTTTATAAATGGATTGTTTTTTTATAATTTCATTTAACTTTTTTAATGACCATCAGCGACTTAAGTGGTTGGAATTTTTTTTTGTTTTTTTATTTTGTTTTTAGTAGTAATAGTAGTAGTAGTAGTAGTAGTAGTAGTAGTAGTAGTAGTAGTAGTAGTAGTAGTAGTAGTAGTAGTAGTAGTAGTAGTAGTAGTAGTAGAAGCAACAGCAGAAGCAGAAGCAGAAGGAGTAGTAGTAGTAGTAGTAGTAGTAGTAGTAGTAGTAGTAGTGGTGGTAGTAGTGGTGGTAGTAGTGGTAGTAGTAGTAGTAGTAGTAGTAGTAGTAGTAGTAGTAGTAGTAGTAGTAGTAGTAGTAGTAGTAGTAGCAGTAGTAGTAGTAGTAGTAGTAGTAGTAGTAGTAGTAGTAGTAGTAGTGGTGGTAGTAGTAGTAGTAGTAGTAGTAGTAGTAGTAGTAGTAGTAGTAGTAGTAGTAGTAGTAGTAGTAGTAGTAGTAGTAGTAGTAGTAGTAGTAGTAGTAGTAGTAGTAGTATATGTTTAGCGTCTCTTCTTCCCATTACATGGTCAACTGGGAAAAACTGCGTGTCGCTAAAGACCAGGACTTTTGCGTTGGTCCGAATAGGAAATATTTTTAGACGTAACCCACTGGGCTACATCAGACTATCACAGCCTCTGCTAAACCTCTTGGAAATTCTTTTGGGAGGCAAGAAGATTTATACGATAAAGACTTTTTAAAATAGTTTCTGATGACTAATTCTCAACCAAAATAGAAGATTAATTTTATAGAGGAGGGTTATTTTCAATTCCTTGATGTCCCTCTTTTCGGTAAAAGCTGTAAAGAGTGGTGACTTGAGAATCACTGTGATTTTTTTCATTAGGCGAACTGCAAATATTTTTCCAATCCTTACTCTCGCATTATTTTGAGGAGAGCCCGCATACAATCATCTCCCCCAACTAAATAGGAATTCGACTTGATTAATTTTCCTGCAAAAATTAAATGATCCATCTACATTTTTTTGGCCTTTTTCTGATTTATTACTAGCAACGCTGCTAAGACAGGCATTGATCTTTAGAGTGGGTAACAGTAAAACTCGCATATCATGCAGGATCTCTGTTCTCATGAAGCGCCACTTAAAAATGGTTGGCGCCTGTGTAGCATAGAAACAATGAATTTCTTTTGTAAAATCGCCAATGAGATGACTCACAAACATCACACTAATACATTCAATTTATATTCATAGCATATACTATTCGTCACCTAGTTGGAATAGATTTGACATGGTTAAAACGCTACGCTTTACAAATCTCGTGGGGCTTAAAATGGGTATTCTGATGACAAACAAGGCATTTTACAATACCCTTTTTATTTGGCTGAATTTCCATTGAAGAATATATTATTAGAGAAATCTGTGACATCTCTGTACCGTTGTTTAATCTATTCTCGTTTGCCCTGACACATCCAAAAGTAAATGAAAACAAGTCTTCTTAATTATTATAGCAAAACACCCGTTACGCGTGATAAAATTCGGTTTGCATAAAAACTACAATACATTTCTTTTCCTTTTTTCTGCCTTGCAAGCAAAACGAATGACTCACCATGAAATCTTTTTATTGTTATGGAAATTAAGAACTTCTTTAATTTATTCTTGATAAGTTATACATTTTCATTTTAATGATAAACTAATTCTGAATGGCTGTAGGTTTAAAAGTGTATGTAAATCCGCCTCACACTAATTGTGATTGCAATCTTGTTCAAGTCGAGTTTACGCATTGTGAAGCTCCCAGCATCCATCATTCATCCTCTGCTCCTGCTCTTGCACCTGTTCTGACTTGATCTTGTACAGCTCAACACCATAATGATGTAAATGGACGTGTAAATGCTGAATCTTATCAACGACCTAATTTCTGCTATATCCACCTGTTTATCATTTCAGATGAGTTAAACAGTATGAGCCTTTGGTAAAAGGTTGATTACATTTTTGCAGCATGACTAACTATTGCAGAAATGTTTTGTTTTAACTATTTTACGTTTCATAGAAATATAAAGGTAACTGTGAGTCACTGAGCTGGTTTTGTTTCCCGCAGGAAACGGGTAGATGTTCAATCATCAACAATTGAATATAACTATGAAGATTTGAAAGGGACCTATAAATTAATGCATCAATGTGAAACTATTGTTTCTTTATCTGTACTCCGTAGGTATGTAAAATAGTTATGACTAAGAGCTCCGTAACTTTTTCGAATGAGAATGATCTTCATCTAGATAGCCTTGGAAGAGTCTATCTTTAACCTCGTGAATTCTGACTCTGTCATATCAAACGAGAAACTATCATTGCACTTCAAACTAACATGTCGTACAGTTACTAGAAGCTAGTGTCACACTCAATCGGGCATGTCATATACAAAAGACTATGATTTCTCTTCAATCTGCCGTGTTAAACCAAAGAATTTCGGCATAACCCCCACCCTCCCTGAGGAAAAAAAACTATCTATCAGACAACGCAATGGAGTACCATAGATTTATAGTAAAAAAAAAAAAAAGACCCAAATTCGTTTTAAAAATTTCAGTAAGGTCATTGTTCTACCGCATGCCCCACACTTATCATTTGAAAGCACCTTTGTATGAAACTTTAAAGAGATCTAAAACTTACAGAGAGAAAGGGATCAAAAATACGCTCGGTTGGGTTCATGCCAGCACAGAATCTTAAACAGATATAATAATTATGGTCTCGAACTTTTGCATGAACGCTAGATCTAAAATCTGCAGTCTATTTGAAGATGTCAATTCGATAATTCATTTAAAGGTACTGTACTCTAATTTCTGTGATCGATGATACCATCAAACTCAAGTTTGTGTACACGTCAGGAACCGAAAAGGTTGACCAAAGTCTAAACCAGACCGTCTCTCTAAAGTCACACTCGACTCCAGTGCGAGCAGCCCTAAACGTGATTTTCGTTGTTTACTCTCTATGCGCTTTTTCTACCGACAAGCCTTTAACTTGTGGCATCAATAATTAACCAATCTAATTACCGGATAGAACCACAAACAACCAAAATCGAGTTTTATAGGGAATCTGGGAAGGGAGAAACCGGTGGGAAAAGTAAACAAACAAGAGCAAGATCTTGACCGTCTCATCTCGATCCCAGACAGGCTTTGACCTTAGGGGCATCGCAAAGCACCATGGGTAGATCTAGAGAGAATACTTCAGCTTAGTGGGTCAGACTATCCTGGGTTTATGTTATTTTTTTTTTCCAGAGCTAGAACGTAAATCAAGGAGAAATGAGGTCTAGAGCCGTGACTATGTTTGTTTATGTTTTAATATTATGAAGATTATAGAATTAAGTCTGATGTGTACGTTGCTTATTTGAGTCATCTCAATGGCATGTTTGTAAAAATCGATGAAAAAAAAAAAGAACAAATTTCAATATGTCAGGCTCTTTACTTGTTTGGTTTGGGTTGAACAATGGTTTTCCTTTTTCTTATCCATTTCTTGATACCGAAGTCGGCGCGAAACAACCTTCAAATATAAAATTTTATCCATTTTCCATTTAACTTTCTACTCTAGCATTACTACTTCCAGAATACCAGAACATCTTGCCTATCTCTGTCCCTGTCTGTCTGTCTGTCTGTCTGTCTGTCTGTCTGTCTCTCTCTCTCTCTCTCTCTCTCTCTCTCTCTCTCTCTCTCTCTCTCTCTCTCTCTCTCTCTCTCTCTCTCTCTCTCTCTCTCTCTCTCTCTCTCTCTCCCTCCCTCCCTCTCTCTCCCTCTCTCTCACTCTCTCTCTCTTTCTCTCTTTCTTTTTGTCTTACTATCCCTAACCTTTCTATGTATCTTATTTTCTGAGGTTTCCGCTCATAGTGAAAATTGACACTCATTCCTGTATATTTCTGTCATTGTCTCTGTCTGTGTGTGTGGGGGTTTCTCTCTTTCTTTTTCTCTCTCTATCTCTATCTATCTATTTATCTTTTTTTCCGAAGTTTCCGCTCATGGTGGGCTGGACTTGAAAATTGACACTCAATCAACCTGTATGTTTCTGTCTCTGTCTCTGTCTCTGTCTGTGCTCTCTCTCTCTCTCTCTCTCTCTCTCTCTCTCTCTCTCTCTCTCTCTCTCTCTCTCTCTCTCTCTCTCTCTCTCTCTCTCTCTTTCTCTCTCTCTATCTGTCTATCTATCTGTCTATCTATCTATTTATCTATCTATCTATCTATCTATCTCGCACACATAATACAGACCTATATAATATAGATTTCTAGTAAACCTACCATTCTTATTTTGTCCTATGCAGGGTCTAAACGCTCTGTGTTCCCCCAGAAACCGCTCTATAACGAGCGTTGTTGACAAGTGACAGCTTGGCAGCCACGCTAAAAACCAGGGATATGATCCGTGCCACTGGTGATCCTTATGCACTGGATTCTGTACGAAGAATTTACTTGTAGGTTTATACACGTGATGCATAATAATGTTATGGACTGTTTATTCCTATTTCTTTGTTTCTAAAGATAAAAGTGGAAGTGCATGAGATAGAAGGAGAGAACGCTGCACAGAGAGAGAGAGAGAGAGAGAGAGAGAGAGAGAGAGAGAGAGAGAGAAAAGGAGAGAATATATTTCATTATCAGGTATAACTAGGTTTTAAGCATTATCTGAGACCTTTTTAGTTGAGTTTTTTACCATGTCAATTTGTTAGTACTTAGGTGATTGATCTATAGTCCTTCCGCAACAATGCAATCTGAGACATATCTTAAAATATTAAATCGGATTACACGGCTGAAAAAACCAATGGGGATTGATCTATAGCTAAAATGGGACTCAAGCACATGACCAAAAAAATAGATCTGCAAATCCTAGGCGGAAGATCTTTCAACAAGTCAGTTACGCTACATGAAGTAGAAAGTAAGAAAAAAGTACATAGCAAAAAAAAAAAAAATAAAAGAAATGTTCAGAATTGTGAAGTTATCGCAAAGTAAGCAAAGACGGAAGCACTTTATATTGAAGAAGTTCTAAATTGTTCAGTGTTCCCTAAGTCTCTCTCAAAGTTCTTTTCAGGGGTCAATTTTTTAGCTGCAACAGGTCAGAATAATGAGACAAATATTTTCTGTATCTCTTTATCAACTATTCCACACTCACACATAATGGAAAAAAAAAGAGTAAAAACAGTAATGAGTAAAGACAAAATAATACATTAATACCACATAGCCTCTATGTAAAGGCCGAGTGATATATACTATAAGCTAGCGATTATCTAGGTAGAGATCCGAGGCTCTTGAGTTTAATTCCTAGACGGGGACTGGTGTCGGCTGTCCATTGTCCAACTCTGAGTCAACAGCACAGCCTACATATTCCGACTCAACTTCCTCCGCCAACACCGACCATTTCCGGTTTGTCCATTTATTTCTCAAGAATAGAAAAAAGATTTGGCAGAACTGACCTTTTTTTCCCTTTCTTTACTCCTCCAGAGCCCTATGATCTGCACTCCCCTCCACAATAGAGAGAGTTTATTTCCTTCAAATCCCAAGACGCTAAATGCCTCGACGTCTCACGAAGCCGTAAAGCACAAACAAAAACATCGTATTAGGGTTTGGGTCTCTACGTAATTTTTTTTTTTTACAGGAGTCTTGTTAAGCTCATGAGCTCTAAAACAAGCTAGGTCTGGGTATTTTGCCTTGGAAAAGATAAACTAATGGTACTAAGGCATTCGAAGCTTTCGATGGAAATTAGGAAATCCATCGAATTTATTGTACGTGAGAAATGAATGAGCGTTAGGGAAAAGCTTGTGATCGAAGAGGAGTAGGAGAAGGAGAAGAACATTAACAAAATACAAAAAAAAAGAACCAAGAACAAAAAGAACAAAAAGAACAAGAAAAGAAGAAGGAGAAGAAGAAGAAGAAGAAGAAGAAGAAGAAGAAGAAGAAGAAGAAGAAGAAGAAGAAGAAGAAGAAGAAGAAGAAGAAGAAGAAGAAGAAGAAGAAGAAGAAGAAAACGGACGGGGAAGAAAAAAGTGAGATGGACAAGGAGAAGGGAAAAAACGAAATGATATTAGGGGAATAATAACGTATTTGTATAGTTCATTCAAATGGTTGAGAACAAAGTATTTAATACATTATGGTTAGTAGGTATAATCCTTCATCCTTCTTTACTCAAAATCTGCAGAAGACCTAACCCATATACCTAGTTGGTGATAAGTATAGGAAGCTCTGATTCCCGTGAAAGAAGATTACTCAAGCATAATATGTCATATCAGTGGTTCACAAATTCGGTTGTCCAAAAAGTTTCATCTTAAGAGTGGGTGAGAATAACGCATTCTTTATTATTTTTATTTCCTTCTTTTTTTTTTAAGTTTCTCTTGAGAAGCTAGGAGAGAAATTTATTCCAAAACACAAGGGATGGGTTTGATCTTTTACCGTAGCAAAACTATAGAAATGTGGACACGCTGAGTTATCGCTGTAAATAGTCTAAAAATTCTTAAACTATTTTTTTTTTTCATGCATATTTTTTCCTCTTTCTGTCTCTGTCTGTCTTTCATGCTGTCTGTTTCTCTCGTCTCTATATTTCTTTCTCCCTCTTTCAGTCTTTTTCCATCTCCTCGTTTATATTGACCGCACGGAGAAGTTATGAGATACCTTGGAGCCAAAACACTGTACAGCCATCTTCATTGAATGAACAAAATGGAATTTCTAATAAGATTAAGACAAGATGAGAATGAGCTTTCAAGGAGAAGACAAATTGGGAGAGCTGTTTTTTTTTTGTTTTGTTTTTTTCCAAAACCAGAGATGGAAAAATTAGCCCTGAAGTGTTACCTCTCTCTGGATACAAGCATGCAGCTCATGCTATTTCATCATTCTGAGCTCTGCTTGTTAGATATGATAGTATCATGTATCATACATTTTAAGTCCGTACTTGTTGCTCTTTATATTATATTTTTTTTCTTTCTTCCATAACGTTCTGAAGAACGATGAAAGATTAGTCTTATCTTGAACGTGTATTGTGTTCAGGGCATTGTTGTGAGATATGCAAATTCTGAAAAAAATCGGACAGACGTGCTAGCTTGTAGGATGAATGAGATTTAAAGTGCAATGAAAGAATGCAGCCAGTCAAAAGGTCCAATTTAGATTAAGCGAGGTAGATGAATAAAAAAACAAAAACTCAATAAATCCATGATTGACACAAAGGATTAGTGAAGGGGTTGAGAGGTAATGGTATGTTGGGGAGGAAAAGAGGAGGGAGTGAAGAATAGAAGGGTGGAGAGAAGAAGAAGAAGGAAGAGAGGGGAGAAGAGAGGGGAAGCAAAACCTTTGAAAAAGCGTATTAGTGAACGAAAAGAAAGATGGGGTGTGTGTGTGTGTGGGGGTGGGGGTGTCCAAGAAAATAATACGAATTTCGATGATGATGATGATGATGATGATGGTGATGAAGAAGATGATGAATTTTTCTTAAATGAAAAAGAAAAAAATTACCGGCACATGAGAAATTGTGAGAAAAGAAAAAAGAAAGAAAATGAAAATAATGCAGTATTTTTCTCGTGAAAAAAAAAAATTTCATCTTAAGCAACACATCCTTTGATATTACGAGGATCAACCTTGATCAGTGGACATAGGATCTGACATGACGTCACAGCCCAGAGTTTGCCTCGGTGCACAAATAAGACAAGCTGTCGACAAGTCTCCGGGGTAATGGCCGTCTTCGGCGATGCTCGTTTCCCAAACTGTCTTGACTTTTCTCCTTGTGGAGCTCTGTCAGTGTGCAAGATGTTCTGCGAAACTTAGGGGACGTGAAATTGATAGAAAAATATTCTTGCAGAGTTGCACTTACGTAGGCGTGGCTGTTGGTTCGGTAGTCAAATTTGATTTTGTCCTCTATTATTTTATTCTTGTTTTGTTTTTGTTTTCTTGTTTTTTTTTGGGGGGGGGGGGGGGGGGGTGTTGGTTGGTCTCGGCTTCATTTTTTACGAGATATTTTCGAAAGAAATGTTCTTCAGTTTCCGAAATTATATATTAAAAAAAAATGTTTTTTGTTATCTTTTCATTTTTTGCTCAGTAACCTTCACAGCTCGATGGGAAACTTCTTTTGATTAATATCAAAGAAGAAAAAAAAGAGAAAAGGAAGAACAAAAAAGAAATGAAAAAAAAATAATATAGTGGCTTCTGGTAGACCAAAAAAAAAACAAACAAAAAAACCAATTTGTTACTATTTAGTGTCTCTAGGTGCTTGTGTACTAGGAGTATAGTAGAAATAGATTGTTGTGATCGCGAAACAATCTGAATCATTGTTCGTTTTTTATCGCGTAACGATATGAGTCATGAGTGCCTGACACGTACATTAGTTTTGATATATATATATTTTTTTACCTCTTGAAGATAATATTATTTACTTTCAGCTTTACAGTGTAATTGTTTGTTTGTTTTTTGTTGGATTTTTTTTTTTTTTGGTTGTTTTTTTTTTTTTTTTTGGTTTCGATTTTTTTTTTTTTGTCATTGATAAAAATCAGGCTCAAAGAAAGTGAAAAGCGCTCTTGGTATTTAATCGACCTTGTCATGGTTATTGTTTGTGGTGGTGATGATGGTGGGGGTTGAAGTAGAAATGGTGGAGCAGTCGCTGAGAGTGATATTTTCCTTGTCGCTGCCGCTGCTGCTGCTGCTGTTGTTAATGTTTTTGTGTTGTTGGTCGATGTTACTAAATGAGTTATGGATGTCGCTGTTATTCTTCTGTTTCTCAATTTTACGTATCAACGTTGCCTTGAATTTTAACTGAAACAGAGGTTCATACCGCTTCAATTTATCTCACCCTTTTAAAAGGAATAGAAAGATAAATTCATCATCAACGTTGTTCCTTTATATTTTAGTCATATGTGACAGAGAGAATGATTAAACTTATATGCTGAAAAACCGAACGCAAATATCCCTCGTGGATCGCAAAAGTTTTTCTTATTCATCTTTGACTTACATCGTATTTTCATCTCATCTTTCTCTTACATCGTATTTTCATCTCATCTTTCTCTTACATCGTATTTTCATCTCATCTTTCCCTTACATCGTATTTCATCTCATCTTTCCCTTACATTGTATTTCATCTCATCTTTCCCTTACATCGTATTTCATCTCATCTTTCTCTTACATCGTATTTCATCTCATCTTTCTCTTACATCGTATTTTCATCTCATCATCGTATTTCATCTCATCTTTCTCTTACATCGTATTTTCATCTCATCTTTCCCTTTCATAGTATTTCATCTTATCTTTCCCTTACATCGTATTTCATCTCATCTTTCCCTTACATCGTATTTCATCTCATCTTTCTCTTACATCGTATTTCATCTCATCTTTCTCTTACATCGTATTTTCATCTCATCTTTCTCTTACATCGAATTTTCATCTCATCTTTCTCTTACATCGAATTTTCATCTCATCTTTCTCTTACATCGTATTTTCATTTCATCTTTCCCTTACATCGTATTTTCATTTCATCTTTCTCTTACATCGTATTTCATCTCATCTTTCTCTTACATCGTATTTTCATCTCATCTTTCTCTTACATCGTATTTTCATCTCATCTTTCCCTTACATCGTATTTCATCTCATCTTTCTCTTACATCGTATTTCATCTCATCTTTCTCTTACATCGTATTTTCATCTCATCTTTCACTTACATCGTATTTTCATCTCATCTTTCACTTACATCGTGTTTTCATTCACACCATTTCGGCGATCAATCTAGTTAGAGAAGAAAATTAGAAAAAATTTGTACAAATAACTTTCCACTTCATGTAATCAAAGTGTTCCTCGTAAGTCCTATACATTATTGATTTTCTTACAATTCTAAATAGCAAACGGGATGCAGCTGCATCTTGTCCCATGATTCTGCTCCCCTCCTCGTTTCTGACCTCCCCGTTCTCTTGCCTGTAGAATCTCTTTTCTGGCCTTGACCTTCATAATGCCTCCGACCAGTCGCTCTCTCTTTCCCCATCTCTTCCTCTGATTCTTCTAATCTATCTCTCTCCCTCTTTCTTTCTTTTCTATCTTCTCTTTCTCTTTCTCTCTCTCTCTCTCCCTCTTTCTTTCTTTTTCTCTCTTCTCCTCTCTCTCTCTCTCTCTCTCTCTCTCTCTCTCTCTCTCTCTCTCTCTCTCTCTCTCTCTCTTTCTCTTTCTCTTTCTCTCTCTCAATGTGTTTAATCAGCGGGAATCCAAGAACGTGTATCGGGTGATAAACTCGAGAAAACCAAAAAAATTACCATTTCGTGCCAAGAATTCTGGAGTTGTGTAAGATCTGCTGTTCTGCCATGATTCATCTCTTTCAAATAGCCATTAATCAAGTTAATACGAATTTCAGGCAGATGAGCATTCTGACATCACACAAAGGAGGAATAAAAAAAAGAAAAAGGTGCCACAAAAGCTTAATCAGGTTTATCTTCTAACAAAATTTGAACTTGCCAAGAAGTAGTAGTAGTAGTAGTAGTAGTAGTAGTAGTAGTAGTAGTAGTAGTAGTAGTAGTAGTAGTAGTAGTAGTAGTAGTAGTAGTAGTAGTAGTAGTAGTAGTAGTAGTAGTAGTAGTAGTAGTAGTAGTAGTAGTAGTAGTAGTAGTAGTAGTAGTAGTAGTAGTAGTAGTAGTAGTAGTAGTAGTAGTAGTAGTAGTAGTAGTAGTAGTAGTAGTAGTAGTAGTAGTAGTAGTAGTAGTAGTAGAAGAAGAAGTAGTAGTAGTAGTAGTAGTAGTAGTAGTAGTAGTAGTAGTAGTAGTAGTAGTAGTAGTAGTAGTAGTAGTAGTAGTAGTAGTAGTAGTAGTAGTAGTAGCAGAAGAAGAAGAAGAAGAAGAAGAAGAAGAAGAAGAAGAAGAAGAAGAAGAAGAAGAAGAAGAAGAAGAAGAAGAAGAAGAAGAAGAAGAAGAAGAAGAAGAAGAAGAAGAAGAAGAAGAAGAAGAAGAAGAAGAAGAAGAAGAAGAAGAAGAAGAAGAAGAAGAAGAAGAAGAAGAAGAAGAAGAAGAAGAAGAAGAAGAAGAAAACGTAATTTGGACCAAAATTGTTTTGGTTTTTATCTCTATATCATCTATCATAAAGCTTCATCTTTTTTCTTGCAAATGGTCCAGGCCGTAACAGTGCTGAGGATAGCAAGCCACGGAGATGTACTTTCACAGCCTTTATCAGGTAAAAGGCGGTGACCCTTAGGTGAACTACATATTGATTTCTTTTTTTTTTTTTATGATCATTCTTTTCCTTCTAACCACAATGGAAAGGCATGTTTTTCACACTCAATTAAAACTTATTTAAAACGTCAAGAAAAGTTAATACACTTTAAAAACTAAAATAGAAATGCCAATGCTAATATGCAAATAGAAGATAAAGATGAAGTTGGAGGATAGAAGGAGTACTGAAATCGAGAACTTGTCTGGCTACTAGGTGGAGGAATGTGAATGAATTATGTGCTCTCTGATCTGTACACAGTTTTCCGTCGGAGTCTCACATCTATTTGTCGAATGTGCGATATGTGGCGTCCACCGCGAGATCAGCTTTTGTTAGGGGGGACAGAGTGTGAAAATGTGGAGAACAATACCGAGCTCCTGTGTCCACCTCAACTGTTTTTATAGGAGGCAAACGAGCTGTAGTTGAAAACGTACTATACTCTATGTATGCAGTGCGTTAACGTCTGAGAAGTATAGGGGGAAGGGAGGGGGGGGGGGGTTGGGCGGAGAGATGGGGTCTGCTGGGTAGGAAGTACACAAAGGTGAAGATTGGAGAGAGAAAGAAAGAGAGAGAGAGAGAGAGAGAGAGAGAGAGAGAGAGAGAGAGAGAGAGAGAGAGAGAGAGAGAGAGAGAGAGAGAGAGAGAGAGAGAGAGAGAGAAGATGACAATGACATGGGAATGTCCCGATGGTCAGTGGGAGTCCGAGTCAAGTTCGGTCTGTGTGTGTGAGAGAAAGGAGGAGAAATAAAAAGGGGGAAGGGGGAGGGAGAGAGAGAGAGAGAGAGAGAGAGAGAGAGAGAGAGAGAGAGGGAAAGAGAGAGAGAGAGAGAGAGAGAGAGAGAGAGAGAACGGGTAGTTTGGGGTGGGTGGAAGCTTTTCAAACTGAGGTCAGCCGTCCAAGCTGTCAGTCGATAATTGATACCTTTTGTCCAGTTGATTTAAGGCCATGTCCTGAGCACTGACCAACTGCTGGGAGCGGAAAGGCGGTTGTTTTTACAAGACGGTAACGTAACAGTTATATAGGCTATAGCTTGACCCCCTTTGTCCGGTAGGTGTAACGATCGAGTATAGAACGATGCTTGTGTTTCCCGGTATGAAATAGTTCGTTTTGTGGGTTGAATGAGTTGTACATTGCAAACATAGCTGAAAGACTCTTGTTGGTCCTGGTGGTATTGTGAACGTCGCATTAGAATTTTTTTTAATTAAAAAAAAAGTAATTAAAATATGTTCCTGCTCTACCACTAGACATCCAATGGTTTCTTATTTCTTTTTTTTTTTTTTTTACACATGCCTCAGTTCAAGTAGACAGATAAGAGCTGCCTTGGGCTTCGACACGGTTTTTTTTTTTTAATTTGTAGATCAATCTAGAGTGAAACAAAGTTCATATAGTTCTTCAACCCTGTGAAAAAAAAGTTTTTTGCTCATTATCTATAAGGACCATTCACTTTTGACATTTTCCGCAACGAATGATATTTAAATCAATTTCTTTTTTCTGGAGATTGCAAACACGGAAAATCCCCAGAAAAAAAATGATTAACATCGGCCAGCACAAAAAAAAATGGATTCCGTCTCTCTCTCTCTCTCTCTCTCTCTCTCTCTCTCTCTCTCTCTCTCTCTCTCTCTCTCTCTCTCTCTCTCTCTCTCTCTCTCTCTCTCTCTCTCTCTCTCTCTCTCTCTCTCTCTCTCATAGCACTATCTCAGACACTCTCTAATAGTGACGGTTATAACTGAAAGAGCGCAAGTGACCTTGGTTGTGATCATGATGGAAATGATAGTAAGCCTGGTCTATAAAATGGTAACAGTGATGTTGATTATGGCGACAGAGTTGGGGATCTTAATCGAGTTTATAGTGATGATGGTGCTGTTGAAGAAGAAGGACTATCTTTATCTAAAATCATTTTGTTCCCAAGTTCTTATTCCGTTCTTTAAAAAAAAAACAAGATTGAACGAAAAGAGAGCAATCTAAATGATAAACACTTTATATCGAGTAAATACAACGAAGTATATCCCTATTATTCAAATTCACAAAATATATTCATATCACCTGAGCATACCAAGGTGTTTGTAAAATATCTTAAACTGACGAATTGAGCATAATTTGATCGGATGGTAAATTTGTTTGAATGGAAAGTTTGAGAAAATGTTCTGAGTTTGATTTTTTCCAAGCAGAGTTTACAATATGACCGTTGGTTGAGAATTGAACTCGCATCTAATGATACCATGATGGATACGCTAACTATTGTACTTTTTCAAGCCACACATGAAACAAGTGATCTCTTGTCAAGCATAAACTTCAAAACTGAAAGACGTATTTTTTTCCCCTTAAGCACCATCGTTTGAGACTACATGGATTTGTGTATCTGTGTGTGTTGTCATTTCAAAATTATTCTCTTTTCGATCTGGTCGTAAGTTACTGCAAGATCCATGCGAAGCGAAATTTTATTACCACAAAATATGTCACAAACTAAAGACCCTTCCCTGACCTAGAACCAATATTCCTGTTGTGTTATACGTTAATATAGCATTGTATCATGGCAACTCCAACAGAGTTCGGATAAAACCTTTTCTGGATCACTGAAAGACTTTTTTTTATTATTCTTGATGGCATGTAGATCCTCTGCAGTATCATTTTACATGGCCGGTGTTGTTTTATGGGCTTTTGAAGAGATGTCTCTATTCAGTGTAGCCATCTGCTAGTTTTTATTCCTTGAAGTCTCTTATGGGGGAGGAAATGGCTGCAGGGGGTGTTAAATGCTACGAAAATAAACATAAATATAATCGTCTGCAGTTGTGATAGTGAGGCCTGACCTTGGCAAATGGCGTCATACTTTCAACGGGCACTTCCAACTGAACCTAGCTTTTGACTCCTGGTAAGTGATCTGTAGTGCAAAATGTGACCATGATACTGGATGAGTGCCGTTTTAAGTGTACTTGAAAGCACGGACGGGGGGTTCGTAATGAGTCGGAAATACTTTGCGAGGTCTGAGAATACCATGAATGCTTTTCCCCGGACATATAGTGTCATCACGTAGATATTCAGTGGGAGATAATATATAGCATCACATAGAAATTTAGAGAGAGGTATAGAAAAATAGAAGGAGAGAGGAGGAGGGAGGCAAGGGTACAGTGAAATGAGGAACCGAGGTAGTGAAATAAGAGCATGAAGGTTAGAAAGACGAGGCAGGGGTTTGAAAGAGAGAGAAATATAGGGGAAAAAAGAGAGAGTTTACACAGAAGGAAAAAATTAGGAGGTAAAAGAGATGGAGAGAGAGAGGGAATTAGAAGAAGAAGAGGACCGAAAGAGAAAATGTCATAAAAAGGAGAAGAGAGAAAGAGGGAGAGAGAGAGAGAGAGAGAGAGAGAGAGAGAGAGAGAGAGAGAGAGAGAGAGAGAGAGAGAGAGAGAGAGGCGATCAGTTAGGACTATAGTATTGCGATACTGGCAATATCAAAAACATTTTTCCACATCTTGCTTTTAGAAAATTGTGAAGTGAGATTAAATGGTTTCGGTAGAGATACCAGATTCTTTTGTTTCTCTCTTTTTCTTTTTCTTTCTTTCTCTCTTTTTTTTTTTTTTTTTTTGTGGGAGATGAAAGAATTTTATATTCAATCGCCACTTCCTTCATGTGCGCAGTACTAAAAATTGCTTATCAACGCCGTGATCTATTTTTAGTCTGTTTAAGTTGAATCGATGTTCTCAAATGCATGAACTGAATAACAAACAGACGGTAAATTCCTTTATAGAGCTGTCAACAAGGAGAGATAAGCGTAAAACTAGATTTATTGAGGACGATTGTTAAATATGTTTACGGTTTGATTATTCAATGTATAACTGTAAGTATTGTAAATATTTAAGAACATATTTTTATGTTTACACAATTATCTTTACTTTTTAATATATTTTTAACAGGATACTTGAAGGCCAACCGATAAGAAAGCCACATCTGAAACAGTAATACTATACCAGTAGATCTCGTGATAAAGTACAGGATATTTACCTCGTCAGATCGCAATTTACCGATACTAGCACATTTTAAGTGCGCAGGCAATTCAAATCTTGCCCAAAACACCATTATGAAGGTTTCTTCAAACTGGCGATAATAAAATGTATTGCTCACTTTTGATCAGAGAGAATAATTGTTTATTATTGTAGTGATCATTTTATGGATTTTGTTTTTATTTATTTTATGGGACCATGAGATAACCCTGGTTTCATTGGGCGAAAAGTGTTTTAAAGTATGTTTCGCTAAATTACATATTAGCTCAACAAGAAAGAAGAAATCACTCTACATGGTGAATATTTTAACTTATGTTGTAAGTGGATGGGAGGTTTCTATCGCTCCACTCTTGCTCAAGGGTGCTATGTTAGACCTAAAAAGTTTAACAATAGCTCATGCCTGCTAAGTGTGCTATTCCATGAGAGAATTTAAAGTTGTTGCTTTAGAAACTTTTTTAAATGGAAAAAATTTCTGAAAGCTTTTTTTGTGTGTGTACATTTCTAACTATATGATAGGTTTTCTTTTCTTTTAATAGCCGTTGAATAAAAAGGGTGAACTTATATGACTAATTTTGTCCTGAGGGTAGGTAATAAAATCGATATTACAATTTTTCGGTTCTTTTGATTGTAAGAAGATACAAAATTCCTGATATTTATCCATATATTGAATAGGTAATAAACTTGAAGGTAGACCAAAAAAGACAAACTCTTGTACTTTTGTGAAGTCTAATAATATTTAATTTCAATTGGAATGAGAGGAATAGATTGAAAAGGAGCTAAGAAATGACCTTGATCTTTATATCATACTGCGTTCCTTTGACAATAACAACCGGGAGTTGAAGTTATCACAATTATTTTGTAGCCTTGGGAATGATTCATAACGAAACTACTTGAAGTGCGAGATAAAATCATGTCACTGCGCCACTGAGTCCTTTTTGGTAACCTACTTCAAAGACGAAAATAGGTTTTTTAAAAGATACTCAAGCTTCGTTATCTGTATCATTGGGTCCATGATGTCGGATCGGGACTTAATCTAATTATGATCACAGAAGTCTGGTCAAGAGAGTCGTTTAAGAGTAAGAGAGAGAGAGAGAGAGAAGAAGAAGAAGAAGAAGAAGAAGAAGAAGAAGAAGAAGAAGAAGAAGAAGAAGAACAACAACAACAACAACAACAACAACAACAACAACAACAACAATAAGCACATGAACAAGAACAAGTAGAACGAGAACAAAAACAAAAACAAGAACAAGAAAAAGACGAAGAAAAAAAGAAACGCATAAAAAATTAGAAAAGGTCTAAAAAGGATGACGATTGCACCATGAAGGTGCCAAAAATAAATCAATACAAGTATATGCACACTTCACTACTTTGTCTTGATACGATAAATTCTTTTGTTTCTGAGGCTTTTTTCTCCCCCAAATAAAATAGTGAATGAGAATCGTGGAATGGTTTACGGCAAATGACTCACTTAGATTAAGCCCTTACAGTCTTCACGGAATGCCAAAGTAAGTGACCCCCAGACAGTTGAGGCTGGTGGCAGGTGAGGCCTCTTTATCACAGGATGCGACACCTACAGCAACTGTAAAGCCACTGGCATCTTTCCCACCTTCTTTCCATACTTCATCCATGTTGTCTGGCCTTATTCTTCATCATGCAGTTGTCACAGTTTCAACAGTCCAGCTTACCATACGATAATAATAATCAGTATACGTTATCGCTCCCCATGATATGCAGGTAGTTAACGTCATTAGGTTTGTATGGTTCTTACAGTAGCGATTAATTAATGACTCTTTTTAAAAATATACTTATGAAAGTAACCAGTAGAAATAATTAATTCGGATTCAACCCGTTGTTAAAGTCATGCATAACTTAAAATAATATGGGATTTTGGAGGTTTTTTGCAATATATATATATATATATATATATATATATATATATATATATATATATATATATATATTATACATTATCATAAAAGACGCCAATTAAAAAGTAATTTTTTAAACTTTTTTAGCAGGAAAATGTGTCTCTATGGTGTTTTTCTTGAATAACTAATGGATATTTTTAAAAGCTTAGCAATTCTTCTGTGAACTGCTTCTGCGACACGATATCAATGCTTCCAGTTGATTAAGATCACAACGAAATAAAAATTGTAGGAAAAATAAAAGAAAGAAAGGAGTAGTGGTAATAGTAATAGTAGTAGTAGTAGTAGTAGTAGTAGTAGTAGTAGTAGTAGTAGTAGTAGTAGTAGTAGTAGTAGTAGTAGTAGTAGTAGTAGTAGTAGTAGTAGTAGTAGTAGTAGTAGTAGTAGTAGTAGTAGTAGTAGTAGTAGTAGTAGTAGTAGTAGTAGTAGTAGTAGTAGGAGGAGGAGGAGGAGGAGGAGGAGTAGGAGTAGTAGTAGTAGTAGTAGTAGTAGTAGTAGTAGTAGTAGTAGTAGTAGTAGTAGTAGTAGTAGTAGTAGTAGTAGTAGTAGTAGTAGTAGTAGTAGTAGTAGTAGTAGTAGTAGTAGTAGTAGTAGTAGCAGCAGCAGCCATTGAAAAAATTGTAGCAGTAGCAGCAGCATTAAGAGCGATAATAGTAGCAGTAGCTACAGCAGTGGTGGTAGCATTAGTAGTCATTGTAACAGTAAGAGAATAGTTTTATATTTCAATGAGTG
The DNA here is from genome assembly GCA_033675545.1 of Elysia crispata. NCBI lineage: Eukaryota > Metazoa > Mollusca > Gastropoda > Plakobranchidae > Elysia > Elysia crispata. The sequence continues at coordinate 453,180 of JAWDGP010004098.1, read as the reverse complement.
ACCCATGCCCACTTTTCCACGCTGTATTTAATTTTAATTTCTCATCTTTCCTCTCTTTCCTCTATCCTGTCTAAAAGTTAGTCCAAAAAGTAAAATAAAATTTGTTTTTCTAAGTTCAATGCTACAAAAAGTACAAAGGCGTTCCAAACTTTGAAAGTACAGCAAAGCCTACACAGTTTAGAATCTAGTCTGGCTTACAATAAGATCTTCTCTTATCCTATTTGGCATTCCGCCTACACATTTACGACAGACAATCCCTGGTTTCTCATGTTTATTAGGGCCTAAACTTGGGGGACATTCTGGCGAATACCTCATCCGTCACCTCCTCCGAGGAGCTTGGTATGTGGGTCACATCGTTAAGCGCAACTCCACAACCGTGTTTTTATGGCAATCCTCGGCATATATCACCTACATTGCAATAATATAAGATCTATATACGAAATAGTAATTACGGAAGATAGAAATTCCGTTTCGTAATAAATTATGAGAACTTGTATGACACTGTTTTGAGAGGATCGTGTGATAAAAAAAATGCATATTGTGGATTGCTCAAAGATGTTATCATTTGTTTTTTTTTCTTTTTTTGGTCTCAATGTTGAATTGAAAATTATGTCTCGATATTTTTTTTAAATTAAAATCCTAAAAATTGGCCTCCCCTCCTCTCCCCTAATATCGTAAGT
>JAWDGP010004098.1:445000-447500 GCA_033675545.1 Elysia crispata | reverse complement strand
AAACCTTTGAAAAGTTTTGGATGAATCACTGAAGTGAGATAATGCTTTATGAAAACTCGTTTTTCCGATTTTTATTTATTTGCTCATACTCTGTGGCATATGGGAGATCGAGCTTTCCTGGTTGACTGCAAGTAAATATTAAGGTCAGGTTTTGTTTGGTCTTGAAATTTTTTTTTTTTTCGTTTTGCGTGTTGTTCATGCTCACCTGGATATCAAAGTGACATTGCCAATCAAGAACAAGTTGTAAGACAAACAGCATTTTTGGTTGGACATTAAGAGCTTTCGACTCCAACATTTGCTTTATGTTCATTAAGAGATGAGATTAACTAAGTATTTCCGACTGCTACTATTATTCCAATACCTATCTCTCCCTCCCTCTCTCTCTCTCCCTCCCTCCCTCTCTCTCTCTCTCTCTCTCTCTTTCTCTCTCTCTCTCTATCTATCTCTCTCTGCCTCTCTCCCAATTCACCCAAGATTGCAGCATCTTTATCTCTATGTTGTAGGAATGTAGACTGTGCATGACAATGAGTCACCGACATGACCAGAACAAGAGAAATGTTATCTTTGTTGTGACGTATGAGTTCAATGTCTCCGCTACTCCATACAGTTTAGGAGAACTTGTGCCTGTCTCGACCTACCAACATCGCACAGCATGCGTTATCTCGAGATAGGTGTTTTATCTCCAGCCTACTACGGTCAGGTCAGAGGTACTTCGCCTCGATGCAAAGAGTGCATGTGGTCATTTGTCCAAGCGCCAGCCTTCAGACCCAAGTGGTTTTTCATAACGCCATTGTTAGTGAACTTTAGGCCTCTTCTTTTCAACTCTTCTTTGTCTATACCTTAAAATGGCCTGAAACTCTTTTCTCTTGATGAAGTGTTGGAGTCAACTGAGCCTTAAAGTTCGTATGAAATCCGATTCAACTCTATTAAAGTTCAGTTTTACCCTCTACCCCCTCCAGCCCCCTTTCCGGAAGACCCGATAGTGGCATAGGAAGAATTTTCATGGTTATGTCTTGGGAGAGAACCTCAGTTTCAAAGACACTTTTACCATTGTAACCAGGATAAATAAGGGCAGATCCTAATTCTTACACAGCTCATTGCACGAAACTAGCGCTCTGCCAATCTAGCCACCAAAAACGCTCGGCAAGTTCGGTGTAAACGGAAAATAAACATCTGTTGAAAGAATATATACACTATATCATACCAATATCCATTGAGCGTGTTGCTTTGAGAAAGAAACTTATGTCTTGATCATGACTCCACTGAGTCATCGACGTGTCTCTATGCTCAGGCGTGGATCAATGTTGAATCTTTGCGCAGCTTAAACAAGGCGGGGGAATACCAGCCTCTCTTGCTAGTTTTTGTGTATACTTTGGATTCTTTGCATACATGCATCTATTTACAATCGGCAACAGTTTGTCACTAACACGCAAGATCTTGAGAAACCTCTGCAGTGTCAGAAGAACTTTCGCAGTGGTAAATGCTTGGACAAACAGAATATCGGTTTCAAACTTCCCGGCATGCAGACAGCACACAACACGTCTAGTTGGACTTACAGACCTGTATATATATGTGTGTGTGTGTGTGCTTCAAAGCACGGAACATCAGGATCGATTTAAGAATGATCTTGCATTCCAGAAATCTTGCAAATGAAATTTAATGGTGGCCATTTGACATAAAATTCTGACAATGTCTTTTTCATTTCTCTAAAGGCTCGTTATCGCGTTAGATTATGTCTATGAATGAAATGCTGAAATTTGCACAATTTGATTTTACTTTACAGACCGATATAGGTTTTTGCGGTTTCATATTCGATCGAAAATTATGACGTCTTTTTAGTGAATTGCTATGCAAAGGGCATTAGTGTCATGTTTTGCGGGAAACAATCTTTGGACATTAACACCGCTTCGGCCATAGTCTAAAGTCCTCAATGGGAACTACTTTCCTGCAGGAAAAAATGCTTTTATCTTTGCCATAAAAATATCATGTCTCAGTTAAGTAAACTGGTTACCTCTGAACTCCTCTGACGCTGATATTGTAACTATACCCAGCTGTATGACTCGCTGAGAAATCCGCCTTAGAAGGGTCTTGTTTTCTGAGATAACACGGCTTTTATTTATTATCATGTTAGGGCAAACATCTATCACGTCACAAGTGCCAAACCTAATCCAGAAGTTTAGCGCATCAGCGCGTGATCCGTGAGATTGGTGACTTTTATCAGTGACTGCATAGCGTGAGCTTACACCGCCAGTATGGTTTGACTCACCCAGCTCCACAAAGTTTGAGAGCATTAATCTTAATCCTACCGATGTAACTAATGTCAAAGAAAATCAGGTCATACCTGACGCTCTTCCGGAATTCCTAGAATCCTTCGTAGCGAGTTGTAGAATCGCGTCGACAGTTAGTGAGTTACTAGCTTACAACTACTATTACTGCCACTACCATCACTACTATTACTACTGCTCCTGTTGCTGCTGCTGCTACTACTACTACTACTACT